>JBBMKF010450691.1:0-12461 GCA_037834155.1 Curcuma caesia | reverse complement strand
TGTACATCAGCATCAGCTGCAACTTGCCGGGGATACCTCATCCCACCTTCGCAAACGAGCCTGTTCCCTACTTCCTCGCGCCCAAGTAGGTGTTCGGTGCAATCTCCATCTCTCTCTCTCTCTCTCGTTAACATGAAAGACGACGGTTCTTTGTAGGGTGAGCAACCAATTAGGACTGGAGGCTGCCGCGGAAGCAACAGCAGAATTTTTGAACAAGGCCGTGAAGCCAGTACTAGTCGCAGGACCCAATCTGAGGGTGGCTAAAGCACAGCAAGCCTTCATGGAGCTCGCAGACGCGTGCGGCTATCCAATAGCCATCATGCCATCAGCCAAAGGACTGGTACCGGAGCACCATCCTCACTTCATCGGGACTTACTGGGGCGCCGTGAGCACCAACTTCTGCGGAGAGATTGTGGAATCAGCTGATGCTTACATGTTCGTCGGCCCGATCTTTAATGACTACAGCTCTGTGGGGTACTCTCTCCTGATCAAGAAGGAAAAAGCTGTGGTGGCAAAGCCTAACCGTGTCACCGTCGGCAATGGCCCCTCTTTTGGTTGGGTTTTCATGGCAGAATTCTTGACTGCACTGTCTCATAAGCTGAAGAGGAACACTACTGCTATGGAGAATTACCGTCGTATCTACGTCCCTCCGAGCATGCCGATAAGACGAGAGAATAACGAACCTTTGAGGGTTAATATCCTTTTTAAGCACATTCAGGCATGCCTTTGAAGATCAAATTTAACTTCATTTCCATTCAAGTTTGTGCTTAGCTTGTTGTTTTTATTGAGTTTGCCATATGTTTTCTTTCATGCAGAGGATGCTGACTGGAGAGACCTCTGTCATTGCAGAGACTGGTGATTCATGGTTCAATTGCCAAAAGCTTCATTTGCCAGAGAACTGCGGGTGAGTTTGTTGTCGTTTTACCGATCACATAACCATCAAACGGTTGACCTAGTGATACAATTTTCTCAGGTATGAATTCCAAATGCAGTACGGATCGATTGGATGGTCAGTAGGTGCCACTCTTGGATATGCTCAAGCTGCCAAGGAAAAGCGTGTTATTGCTTGCATAGGAGATGGGAGTTTCCAGGTAAATTGCAAACTATATTAACTTCTAGGATTTGTTTACAGTTTTGTCGATAGCATATATCAAGAGCTATTGTTGTGGATGAATTAATCTATTGAACATCAATTGAGAACTAAACAAATCTAAAGAGAAAACATTGTTTCTTTTGATATTTTTTTCTAAATTTTTCATTCTCAAATATCCTTCTTTTTGTGTGGCTTAAATGAGGTTATTATGTGTGATTTAAATGTAGTATATATATCGTGCTGTGGTTCCATCACTTTTGTAAAAAAGATGTATGTTTTCAGAGAAAATTGGGCATCAATGGAGGTGAAAGGAACTGGTATTAATATTTTGTTTTCATATAGATGCAATCTCTGAGACTGAGAACTGAGATAGCTCTTATGTTTTCATTGTCTTCACTGATGCTCTTGGATAATTGGCCTATAATTCTATAGGTGACTGCTCAAGATGTATCTACAATGATCCAGCAAGGGCAACGCAACATTATTTTTCTCATTAATAATGGCGGATATACTATCGAAGTAGAGATCCATGACGGGCCTTATAATGTGATCAAGAACTGGAACTACACTGGAGTTGTCGACGCCATGAACAATCAAGCAGGCAAATGTTGGACTTGCAAGGTGAGTGATCTAAGTTTTGAAATCAGTTTGACAGCGAAAAGTCCCTGATGATTCATTGCAGGTGAACACCGAGGAGCAATTAGAAGAGTCGATAGCCACAGCCACAGGAGACAAGAAGGATTGCCTGTGTTTCATTGAGGTAATTGTGCACAAAGATGATACAAGCAAAGAGCTTTTGGAATGGGGATCAAGAGTATCGTCTGCTAACAGTCGTGCGCCAAACCCACAATAGAAAAACTGCATGCCTTCTTCCTTCCACGAAAACTTTCAAGCGTTTTGTTTGAACTAGCTGTTGTATCGTAAAGTCGATGATCCAGGGGTTTGCTATATCTTTTATGGTGATGAATTCATAGCAACATGGGTTTCTGATTACTGAAACCGTGTAGTTGCTTTCACCTTTCAGGATTGCGTGTTGTATCATTGAAGCCTTTAAATAAAAGCTGTACAATTGTGCTCCATTTTTACATCAGAATTCCGCTTTTCCTTCGAGTGTCCACTTTACAACTGTTCTTGGCATTGCAGGGCCATTCATTTTCTTATCAACTTCCATCCTCTGCTTTTTGTTTTTGTTTTTGTTTTTTTACATTCTCAAACTCTATCAGAGAAGATGAAACTAAAAGGGAGATGGAGTTTGGAATATTCTCTAATTTTCGTATTAAATTGTATCTGTTTTAGAATTAAAATTTTCCCTAAATTATGTAAAACAATATCAATTTTGACAATAAAAACTTTATTTATTTTTTTTCCTTCTTCCGTCGTTAAATAGTCCAGAACGAAAACAGTGGCAGGCGGATCGCACGTGATCCTTCTTCCGTCGATTTCTCGCCTTACCTATCTCCCTATTTAAGACGCCGAACTCTCTATCTCTCCAGTAATCGCTCTTTTGCTGCGTCGTAGAGGATGAGGAGCTTCCTGGCTAGATCTGTCGAGTTGGCGCTCAGACGTGGCGGAGCCTCCTCCGGCCGCCGCCTCTTCTCCTCCGACGCCGCCCCGGAGCGCAAGGTCGTGATCCTCGGAGCTGCTGGTGGTATCGGCCAGCCCCTCGCGCTCCTCATGAAGCTCAACCCCCTCGTCTCCAGCCTCGCCCTCTACGATATCGCTGGCACCCCGGGCGTTGCCGCTGATGTCAGCCACATCAACACTCGCGCCCAGGTTTGGAGATCTTCCTCCTTGTTTCTCTCCGTTTTTTTTTTCCACGATCCTTGAGGGGATTCTGATCGGATCTAGGGTTTTTGGTCTGCCATTTGATGGATCTCCAGGTGGCGGGCTATGCGGGCGAGGAGCAGATTGGCAAGGCCCTTGAGGGTTCCGATGTCGTGATCATCCCCGCTGGTGTGCCGCGGAAACCCGGCATGACTCGCGATGATCTCTTCAAAATCAACGCTGGCATCGTCAAGTCTCTTTGCACTGCCATCGCGAAGTACTGTCCTAACGTAAGTGTTTTTTTCTCTCGACCAACAAATTGTTGCACTTCCTCTTTATGTTCGTTCCTTCTAAGCGTTTGAGGAATTATGATATATAAAGAGAATTAATTTGTGTTTCTTTTAATCAGGCTGTTGTTAATATGATAAGCAACCCAGTGAATTCAACTGTGCCTATTGCGTCTGAGGTGTTCAAGAAGGCAGGAACATACGATGAGAAAAAACTGTTCGGCGTTACCACTCTTGATGTAGTCAGGGCTAAAACCTTCTATGCTGGAAAAGCTAACGTTCCGGTGGCTGGTAATGCCTTCTTCTTGTTGTATCTGATATTTTCATGATTAGGTTAGCAAATCATCCGATTTAAACGATGCGGTCGTTTATACAGATGTTAATGTTCCTGTTGTCGGTGGGCATGCTGGCATAACAATCTTGCCTCTGTTCTCTCAGGTGATTGCTGTGGGTTTGATGTAATAATGTTGTTTCTGTGCTATGATTAATCTTTGATAGGTTAAATATTTTTTTTTCGATAGGCAACTCCTGTTAGTAATGATTTGTCTCACGAGGATATCGAGGCTCTTACCAAAAGGACCCAGGATGGTGGGACGGAGGTTGTGGAGGCAAAAGCTGGAAAAGGCTCTGCAACTTTGTCAATGGCGTAAGTTACACATCTTATTCTATTATATGGTGATTCAGCTCTCTTTCATTGTTTTGAATATATTGATCCATGTCTATCTTCGAAATTGTTATTTCCTAGTATTGTCCTTAACTTTTCAATGTTGTGTTGAGAAATTGGTGTCTGGTGCCTTTATGAGTTCTTCATTTCTCTTTCGGATCCATGTTCCTCTTTTTCTATTGAAACAGACAAGAAGCTATATCTTACTAAAGTAGTTTTTTTCATTTCTATTAATTTAGTTAATCAAACCTCTTCAAATTAAAGACATACTGTTTATCCTTTATATAACACGAGATAACATTGAACCAAGGTGATATTCTCCTTAGAACCATGATGTTGTTTCTCACATTCTGCCTAGATCTCTCAAATCCTACCTGCTTTGTCTGATTAAACATATTAATGCATATAAACTTTTATTGTAACACCTTAGTTTGGGCTTATAAAAGGGTTTATAAGTTTACAAGAGGAACTATTATTAACTTGTGTTTAAACATTTCGAGCTAGTAGTTGGGCATAATAAGTTATTGGGCTAGTTTTCTCATTTACGTGGGTTGAAGGTCAAAGCAAAGCATCCATAGGTACCAATTTCTACTACATTTTAAGTTTCTTAAGTAAACAAATTTCAGATGCCTAACTTTAACACATGAATGTGTGGTGTTCAAATCAGATGGAGGAATGATGATATTTGGTTAGTTCAATAAAAATTCAGTAAGATAATGTGCTGTTTTATATAGTTTTGATTCCAATCATTTTATCTCTTATCATGTTATTCCTGTTTCTTGTTTTTAAAACTCAAGCCAGGTTTTACATTCATAATGACCTGTTGGGCTAGAGGCGTTTAACAAATCAACCCTAAATCCCACCCTAGCCAAAGATATGGGCAATTTGGGTCTAACAGTTTGATGTTTTGGTTTTTAGTCGGGCTCATCTGGGATATGATTTGTTTTTCTTTCTGACTTATAAATACATTTTGGTACCGAAATCCAACCCAGTGCAATCATTTGTATTGAAATTTATATGCTTGACCTGGATGCCAAGCAGTGATGTAATGTTTCCCCAGCGCTAACCTGACATGGCACAATTTTGAATTTCTTATATGAATTACTTTGAACAGTTTTGAGTTTTACATATGAATTACTTTGAACCTAAACTGTACCACGATGTTGTCATGGTTTGACTGAATTGCTTTGGTTCTAAAATTCACACCCAATTAGTTTTGTGACCTGAACTACTTGGACAGCATGCCTTTGGTTTAATACCATATGCAACCTTGAACACGTACCTGTTCACCTATTCTCAGTATTCCATCTTGGTTTGCTGTTGCTTACACCTTACATGGTTATATTTGCCTTTTCATTTTGGAATTTTGTGATTGTGGCTTTTTCAATTTGGAATTTTGGTGAATTTTGCCTTTTCATTTTGAAATTTGGTGATTTCTATGTAGTGTAGGTGCTGAGAAAGAATAAATCTATCCATGAAGTTAACTGATAGTATGATGCAGATATGCAGGAGCCATTTTTGCAGATGCGTGCTTGAAGGGTCTTAATGGAGCTCCTGGCATCGTTGAGTGTTCATTTGTGCAATCAAGTGTCACCGAGCTGCCATTTTTTGCATCTAAGGTCAGTTGCCTTCTTTTTGGCTTGCTGATTACAGGTATAATATAACTTCAAATCCCTGCTTACTAACTGCGTACCTGCATGCTATTTCTGCGTTGTGTCTCATCAGGTGAAGCTGGGGAAGAATGGAATTGAGGAAGTTCTTGGACTTGGCTCTCTGTCTGATTACGAGAAAGAGGGCTTGGAAAATCTTAAGCCTGAACTAAAAGCCTCAATCGAAAAGGGTATCAAGTTCGCACAGGAAACTTAAGTATTAAGTTTCCAGGTTCACAAAATTTTGCTGCTGCAAGTTGAGGGGTCAGCATCGCAATGCAATGTCTTTTTGCCATCTTGTTTGAGTAACCAATTCAAGCTTGGGAACTTGGTTTAATAAATTATTTCCAGAGGCACTGTCGAATGTATCGTTCAAAAACTGTTTTATTTTTACCTCATGTTTGTTTTGCAGACATTCTGTGATCGGTTAGGTTCAATCCATACTGGGTAATTTTCTATTGTTTTGGTCGCCATAAGAAAATCTAATTGGTTGTGTAATAAGATTAATTAGCATGTTCTGATTAGGTCGTGTAAAACACAATGTTCTCGTAATTATTAACTGAAGTTTCTTCACATCAACATCGTTTTCTTTTCTTAGTCTTTGCTATATGGGAAAAAACCAACAGAACTTTTTCTATATCTTTTTTGGCTATTTTCTTTAGGGAAGAAATAATAAGGAATTTTTAAATTATTTTTTCTTGATATTTCGATGATGGTAACATTCATTCTAGAAAGTTCTATTTCAAGTTCCCGGGACAATGATGTCACGGTAGGATATCCAGGTTGTCACTTAGGCACTTGCGATTCGATCCCCAACTATGATGTATTTGTAGGAATTTTTCTCCAAATGAAGAGCACAATCAAAGGATGTTGGGCGTCTAAATTAACTGCTGCGTGCACTTCTCTATTTACCTTGGTGCTCGATGAAAAATTTCTGTGGGGCCGGATCGGTCACCCTCAGAGATAGTCGGACGTCTGGACTAATCGCTGCATGCACTTTTCGATTTACCTTGTAGGCCGATGAAAAATTTCTATGGAGCCGGATCGATCACCCTCAGATATAGTCAATGAGGTTAATTAAGATTTATCATTTTTTAGAAAGTTTTATTTCAAAATGAATCAGCTTAACCTCCTTGAGTGATGCCAATTTAGTCATAATTTTTTTTTTGAAAGGGCAAGAATATTTTTAAAAATTATATGTTTATTTTATACATGTTAAAAAATAGTATAAAATTCAAATATTCTAAATAACTATCAATTGAAAAATATAAATTTTAAACAAAAAATGTAAATTTTTTTAAAAAAATTAACCCAGCGATAAATAAAACTTGCCTACGGGCAAAATTTTCCGCAGCTAATCGACAACCGGCAGAGTTTTAGTAGTAGGACTGCTTACCCAGACTCGGCCGAAACAAAAACCCTAACCTCTCCTCTGGCGACGACGTCCTCCTCTCTTCATCTCTCCGACAAGTGACAAGACCGCCATGTCTTCGACGCTCCTTGAGGTGACGCGCTCTGCCCATGAGGACGTCGAGCGCCTCGAGCGACTCATCGTGCGAGAGCTCCAGCGCGAGCCCGACAGCAACCGAGACCGTCTCTTCCAGAGCCACCGCGTCCGCCACATGATCGACCTCATCACCAACACCACAGATAAGCTTGTAATCCCGTGTTCTCAGGCCCTTCTATTTTGTAACATCGTCACATTATCTTGTTGTCTGGCTTAAGCGTCTGATGTGCTATTTATTTACGTTGATTTTTCTTCTGCTCTCGGCAAGATTGATATATACGAGGACAAAGACAGTGCGAGGAAAGATGAGATTGCGGCGCTTGGTGGGCAGACTGCAACTGGCTCGATTACGCTCTTTGGTGCGTTTTATGATAGGCTTAAAGAGGTGGGTGTTCGTTCAAGCTCTAGATATTGAAAAAAATACTGCCTTTTATGTGGTGGGCATTTGCTTCTGCTTCGGATTTGGCAGATTTTACATGGTTTGGTGCATAATTCTCCTTCCGATATTCAATGTGTGATTTACGGAAATCTACACAATACTTTATGTTTATGTTTAGGAAGCTTGATTTCGTAATTTTATTAAAATTTTGCATTACTCTGAGCTTTACCTTGTGCAGATCCGTGACTACCATAGGAGACATCCATCAGCTCGTGTGGTTGATACAACTGAAGAATACGAAGAGCTTCTAAAGGAAGAACCACATATTGAATTTAGTGGCGAGGTATCATAGGTTCTGTCATAATTTTGTGCTTGTTTTTTTCCTTGGATGGATGCTTGATTCCATTTCTCACATGAAATCAATTTCAAAGATTGAGATTCAAAGCGTGACACCAACATGAAATTTATCCCACAAAACACAGGATTCCTGCTTCATGATCTAGACTATCTAGTTACTTTCCTGCAAACTTGCTTATTTTTCTTTGGGTTTTGATCGTATTCTTCCATATTGGTTATGCCAGTGTTTTCAATATTTGATCATTGATGGGCGAAGGAATCCAGTTTAGTGAAATTCAAACAGTTCAATTGGTTTGGTGCAAGAATTATATATATTAACATATGGAAGTATTGTTGGTTAACTCAAGCTCTGACAATAATTTTGCCAAACTAGCTTTTGAGTTTGAGTTGTACTTTTCTTATGGTAATTCAGTTGATCTAGTTATCGAGGATGAGTTTTGATGAGTTAAATAAACTCATTAACTCAAGAAACTGAAAACATTATATTCCAACAAACAGATATGATGTTCTAACCAAGCCCAGTGATGAGTGGCAAATGGAAAATGTATGAGTGCAGTGGAGATGACATAGTCATGGAAAAATGAATATTTTCTTTTCTTGATGTTTGTTCACTGTGGTGTGGAATCTTGTGAATAATAATTCTTTTGTTTCTTCCAATCACGATGAGGAATGGGATAGATGCCGTTGTGATTTTTGTATTTTAATTTCTGCAGGATTTTGTCATTGTGCATGCAGGATCATGCTGGCACGCAGGGTAAGCTTTAGGTGTTTATACATCTTCGTGATGCCTTTCTGATATAGACTGTGCTGCAATTTTGATAATTGGGCAAAGCTTATCTTGTCATGGTGTTATGGTGGGCTAAATAAAAATGAACTATGCACTTAATATTTTTCAGAGTATATTATGTTTATGTGTTTATTTCTGAGAGTACCTTCCAAGATCTCAACTCGCTATTGTGTTTTTTGGCACTACAACATAATTTTCTATTTATGTATTTTTGGTTGTTTTCACAGGAAGCTTTTGGCCGATACCTTGATATGCATGAGTTATACAATGAGTATATCAATTCAAAGTTCGGGGATTCTTCTACAGAGTACTTGACTTTCTTGGATTCATTTTCTCGAACTCAAAGCATTCCATGCCATCTGAAGTTGAGTAGGTAAACCCTGACGTTATATTTTGGCATCTCTTATTTGTATTATTGCAAATGCCAATGCATCATAGCCATCACAATTAAGTAGTTTTTGTTTCATTTATGATTTATTTTCACCCATTTTCTGTGGAAAAGGATGTTCGAGAGGTTCTTTCTTTTGCTTTTCTTTTAATTGTCATATAGTTCTCTCTAGCTTTGTTAATTTCTTCAGTACTTTTTAAGATTATTTTTTATTTTTCTTTAGTAGCGATGCTATGCCATAATATGTATTAAAAATAGACTTGAACTGCTCTGAGTTTACTTTTTGTTAATTTTGACAGACAATATAAGGAATATTTGGAGCATGTTTTGCAGTATCTTGTATCATTCATGGAACGTACACAGCCACTACAAGATCTTGATAGGTTATTTGAGAAGGTAAAGTTGCTGATTTTTTTCTGCTAATGAATTCTTTAAGTTAATAACTTTGATATACATCGACTGTATTTTATTCTATGAAAACATTAGTTAGCAATACTAATGTCCTCTTGGATGAGAGATTGATTCATTGACTTGTTAGACACAACTATTGACCTAAATTTCTTAACATCAAAGATAATAATAGCTTACTGTCTAAGTGTATCCTTTTTTATATGCCACAAACCACCTTGCTGGACTAAAGTAGGATGTTAAACTTGTGACAATATTTGTTAAGGTCTAAAGTCCAATTCATGGCCCATAATATTCTTAAGTCGACTACACGTGATGTCCAATGGTGGCTCAACCATCACATAGGAATCCCTTTTCGATAACACGGCTTGTGTAGTTGAAAAACTGACACATTAAGTCAGGCTTAAGGATTTTGACAAGTGGTTCAGTCTAACAAATTAATGTGATGGTTGAGCCTAAAAAATTAGTGGGTCAATTCTTTAATCTAATGGGACTTGAGAGAATATAATTTAAGAATTTGATTATTTTAGAAAAAAAATTATTATCTTCTAATCTTGCATTTGATTATAATGTGAAAGGTCTTATTTTCATTGTCCCTCATCTTAACAAAGTATCTCTAATTTCATTGTAAATTTACTAATTGATCTTAGTTGGAAAGCAATTGTATTGATCTTGGCACTGCCTTGTTTAATTTTATTTGAGTTGCCCATCAATTTGTGGTTTGACTGATATAAGTTCATTAAATACATGGCCATCATGCATGCCTGTCCTTGTATGAGAGAAAGGACAATCTCAATCTCTTGTTAAAGCAGAGAAAGAACACTATAATTCTACTGAAATTGCTGAATAATGATCATAAATCTAGCTAGTAGTGACCTTCAAGTATTAGCAACGTTTATACCACCATTTGATGGTGTATGATCGTATATTCCTATGTAAATTCTGAAAACTTTATAAACGTGTACTGAAGAAATTTTTTTGAAAAGGTAAAAAAGGTTCGATAGTAGCAATTTGATTCCTAAAAGGGAAAAAGTAAAGAATATTCGAAGATATATTTTAAGTGCAGTAAATAGTATAATAAACTATTTATGTAAATTGACTATGACTAATTAGGGGCAATGTGATGATTACCTAACCTAGACAATAGTATTTTGGATATAACATGCACAAAAAGGTCTCATTTACATTTTTCAATTGTAGTTGATAACCAATGTTAAAATCAAATCAATGAGATCAAGCAATCTTTACAGTTTTGATAAAAACTATCTAGTTTATTCACACGTTTTCATATTTTTTAAATATTTGTTGTTTCCCCCTACTTCTAGTCTTTTCTCAATTAATCAAAATATGAACATGATCTCATTTTCATGCTTTCCTTCTTTAATGAAATTGCATTTATAATCCTAAAAAATTGAATTAATGATATCTAGGATTCATAAAAAATATGATAAAATAAATCGGTTAACGTTTGTTTGTAAATATGTTTTCTTGCTTTTCCATATTTTTCTTTATTTCTTTTGATGTTTTCCTCAATTTAAATTTATATTATGCTGTGAACCTTTAATCTGGTAGAAATTGACAATTTTTTAATCACTTGTTGAAGCTGAGTTGCCCACATTTGCTTAGTGGAAGCTATTCCAAATCTATAGAGTAATATAAATAGATGGTCTTTTTACTACATTTTTATGAGTACTATGCGAACATGTTGGCTGTGTCTAGGGGATTGTTATTAACTTGTCTGGATGAGAATCTTGTTTCATCACAATTTAAATCGATCAATATAGCATAACAAGAAGTTTATTTTTTTCGTAGCAGCTTGAAGTTGAGTTTGAACAACAATGGGCTGATGGGAACATTTTGGGATGGGAAAACAAAGGTTTAGACAGAGATCCTCTTCCATCACAAAGCGATGAGCTTGATCTTGAGTATTACAGTACACTTGAAGAACTTATGGAGGTCGGACCTGAAAAATTAAAAGAGGTTAGTTCTTTGCCCTTTACTGTTTCTCTATGCTGGCAGTCTATACAATTCATTATCCTGGATGGTCCTATGTTTTTCAGTTTTATCCTGGTGAACACTGACATAGTTTATTTCAATCAAACTTATAGTCTTACATCATCTGCTGATGTTGTCAATGATCAGGCTCTGCTATTTTTGACCTGCTCTGCTTGTTGTGTGATACTGATTTCTTACTAATTTTTGGAATAAATGAAAAGGCTGTATAAATTTGGACCTTTCTTGGCCTGGTAGCTTATTTCATGTTGTATTTTACAAAAAAAAAATCCCAATAACAAGATTGTTTTGAAACTGGGATTGACGCTTTAAAAGTTTCTGTAATGAACATTTATTGAAAAAGTAGGATATAATAGTTCGCATTAGGAATAGGGGTGGGCTTGGGTTGGGTTGGTACGTTTTTTTAGAAAAGTTCAATGCTTGGTTTGATTCAAGTTATTAAAACATCCCCATTTACAGATTCATAACTAGAAAAAAAAACTGAACTAAACTTTCTTAGCTTGGTTCAGGTTTTAAGGATCACAAATTTTTGTATTTGGGGATTTTAGATTTGTTATACCATACTGCACATTTCATAGAAAATCAAAAGTGCACTCCTTATTATCATTATCATCAAAAGAGTGCTTCACTTTGAAAAAAAAAGAAAAATATTAAAACATCATCTCACTTATAATTTTCTGCCTAAAATACCACTTTGTTCTCAGCCGGTCTAACTGCAAGAATATGAACCGGCAACCTAACCATCACCTTGGAGCTACTTTGACCAAAGCAGATCCAAGGTTGAGCTGTAGCTCCAAAATGGTGCAGTTTTGGTTAAAGCAGCTCCATCATGGAGCACACAAGCTATTTGGGGCAGAAAATTATAGGGTGGGGCGTTGTTTTGATAAATTTTGAAAGATGGGTACCCTTTTGATGATATGGATAAAAGGGTGCTCTTTTGATTTTCTTCCACGAAATTGAACTATACAAAAGCTCTAGCACTAGAATTAGACCTATAATTCACATAAATTGTATAATCGAATGCAAGTTCTTCAATTGACAAGAGTTATATATTTTAGAATAAAAAAGAAACATAATTCCTATTGTCATGTTTCAATTGTAAGTCACTGATAACAATAGAATAAAAATTAATCAACATTTCTTCTCACTAAATATATAGGATTCA
>JBBMKF010450670.1:0-12461 GCA_037834155.1 Curcuma caesia | reverse complement strand
CTTGGCCAATGTATTTGAGATCTGTTATGGTAGCATGAATCTTTATGTTCTAATGCAAGTATTGGGCTATTTCAGGTTTCACCTCTTCAGAGAGGATGATACAACATTCTCACCCTTTTCACCCAAGCCTCCTGTCCTTTTGTCTCCACCATTCAAGCTCTTCGAGATCAACGATACAACATTCTCACGCTTTTGGATGATCGGCTCTTGGCTCATTACAAGATCACTCCCTTCAAATATCATATACAGTTTGTTCTTTGATTTTCTATCTTCGAAACTCATATATATTGAATGTATCTGACTCTTATCACAATTCTTCCTTTTTGCAGAAGATATAACGCAAACAATTAATCCTCATGAAGATATTGACCAAGAGGAAAAAAGAAGTTTCCAGCGGACCAAACTAACTTGTCGGGGTCCGCCAAAGACCCTTATCATCGACCTTTCCCCTCAATTTAGATCATGATTCGGCTCCTGAGTCCGTTCCTCTACCCTGCATGTGCACTAAACAAAAAACAAACTCGCCTGACCACCACACCTCAGCTTGACGCATTGAAAATATTCAATTTATTGACATAAATGATATTCAACTACCCCCAACTCCAGTACCAACCCTCCCTCTATCTGCAATCATGTTTCTGAGTTAACTTGTTAACTCCAACATAGAAAATCCCCTTCTTCTAGCTAGCCTCAAAGAATTAGCCCCTTTTGCATCCAGGAACCCTAGTCGACTCTCAGGAACCCTTCACAATCCAATCTCGAGTTCACTCTTGCTTCTTCTAATGCTCCCTCAGCGATCACCTTTGTGAGGTCCCAAAGCATTCATCGAAACCCCCCACATTTGAGCTGACCACCTGCATCATAACAAGCATGCCTCCACATCCTCCTCTCCCTAGATCGTTGATATTCGAATGGGTTGTCCTCGACTCCCCCCTCCTGACCGATCCACATTCATCGATCAACGTTGCTTCTGGGATACAATCCCCACCAACCGCCCTCCAGATGCTTTTAGCTGACTACTCGCTTGAAGAACTCCATTTCCTTCATCAAGAAGATTTGCGTCCGCCCTTAGAACAACTCTGTCACACCCTTAACTTGGTAAGGACCACTTTCGGATGATTGAAATTCTCTCTCTATACCTCCTAACAGTCTCTTGTCCGTTAGGCACTCGCTAGTCAACAAGACTTCCTCCATTTCTTTAACGTGTACCAAACTCGCGTAGCTACCCGACACATCAATCTAGGTCTAATTGTCCTAATTAGCCCATCAACTATTTGGCCATCAATCACAAGAGGCAAAATGGAAAGCCGTAAAGGATAATCTCCATAGAAACTACCAAGAACTTCGAGAGTCAGGACCAAGCTCTGGCTCGTGCCGATGCCCTACAGCAGGAACTAGATGCTTGCAAAACTCAATTAGCGCAAGTCGTTAAAGGATAGAAACAAGCATAAATGTAAGTTCAGATTCTGCAAAACTCAACAGCTATTTATAGGGTGACAGAGGATACCTCCAAAGCTATCTCGGTAAAATGTTAGACGACTTTAGATTGAATAAATTGAGTGTCATCTGTTAGTACTTTTTACAACTAGCAAAATGATAGTAGAAAATGAAGCGTAATTCCTTAAATGAGTCTAAGGAATGACACTTGAGAGTATTGAACTATTGTACTGGACCAACTAAGGTTGTCATAAAAAAATAATATTTGATAATATCCAAATATTGATGGAGTAGGTTATCATTCTTGAAATGGCATAAATGCTCTTTTGGATATGTGGAGCAATCATACTTCCCCGCTTGCGGAGAACTAAAATGGGGAGATAACTCTTCTGCCAAAAAATTCTCTATGAATGGGGTAGGTTTTCAACACAATTTGCTTCGAGAGGATCTTTCCTCCTCGTGCCTTTTTTTAGAGGAATCAGAGCATCGTTGGGGAGGGACTTCCCGGAGGATTTTATCGCGTATCATTCCAACCCCTTATGGTGGTTCCCGATCCTCCACAACTACATGACGATCTCCTAAACTACTTTGACATTGGGGTATTCTTCAACTATTGTCTAAATCAGCTAAACTAGCTAGTTGTGATTCAAAGGTGTTTTCCTATTACATTGTGTGTATATCATTGTCAACGTCTTAGTTTCAAGTTTCTCACAAACGATATCAATTATGTTATGGTAGAATTTGGATATCTTCTACCGAGCGCTCCTTACTTCTTCCCCGTCGAACGAAATAGGTCTATGCCCAAGGTCAACACCAAGGCAAAGGGTGTCAGTTCATCATGGTGCTCTATTCAATGCTTAAGTAAGACTTCGTGAAAAGAAAAAGTATTTTTGATTGAATGAACGAAATTATCAAGGAAAAATATATCTTGTCCTCATATTATCAGTTTCCTTTTATCTCCTCTATCGAGTAATGACTCTCCATTATGACATAACGGTTGTCCCTTTGTAACGACCGCTGTATTCATCCTTTCACCATCTCCTCCAACTCTGCCCCTTCTCAGCTGCCTCTTCTCCCCCATCTGATATCTTTTGCATAAACTCTTCCCTCCTGCCACAGTGCGCCGAACACCACGTACTCCTTGTCTTCCCAAGCGTGCCTCCCAAGCCCTACCCACACTATAATAAGGCCCACTGAACCCCACTCTACGGCTTTTCACATCCCCAAGTATATATTATTCCGAGGGATCTATCTTCAAAACTTTTAACAATAACAACCTAGATATCTCTAATGGCATGCCATTTGCAACCGAGACAATAGCCTGGTGTCATCAGTGATGCAATTGGGTGAGTCAATATAACATTTGTTATCTCACTTCTTCGTCCAACTAAATGAAATATGACAACTACAATCACCTAGAGGTCAAGTGCAATGACAATGTCCTTGGGGCAATCAATGGTGGTCTAACATCATTAGCTTCCAATATCCATTTGATGGATAGAGCAAAAACCAAACAGATCAAATAGGTGCCAGATGTTCTCGAGCGGAGAGTGCATAGTAGAGGTTGTTGGAAGTCTGAATGAAAATAGATGAAAAATCATTGTAATGGAAAGATAGAATAGTTTTATAATAGAAAATTTAAGTGGTATGGTAAGAAGGGGAAATTGTACGTGGTAGAGTCAAATCAAGGGTCAAATTTAGGTAGAGGTCAAAAGTCAAGTCTAGATGGACACAGGCTTCTCGACTCCCTCCTCGGCTCAGCCATTTCGACTCCAAAGGACACAACCTCCTCGACTCCCTCCTCGACTCTAGAAGACATCGGCTCCTCGACCTGGCTACCTCGACTCCAATGGACACAACCCTCTCAACTCCTTCCTCAACTTGACCATCTCAACTCTAGAGGATACAATCTCCTTAGCTCGACCATCTCGACTCTAGTGGACAAAGTCTTTTCTTTAACCTAATTTTCCTACTTGGATCTCTTGACGATTATTACGAATATTCATGAACATGACACCAAAAGTGAACATAGGAATAATCATATGACTGTTAGGTTTGGTCCCCTAGATATTTTCTTATATACATATATGGTGTGCAATGAATGGGGGAGTAGGTAACGACTGTCAGACTTGGTCTTTCAGAGTTGCTGATATATATGGAGATGCTCTTTTTAGCGAATATATGAACCCTGGAGAAAGCGCATAGAGGAGAGGTGATTATGTTTTCTCTTCGTCCATTGCTTGTGACTATTTTCATTTTTCCTAAGCCCCTGTGCTAACTTGAGCATCGAAGTGATCACGTCAAGCTCCCTTAGCGCCTATTCTAACTCTCATCAGAGTATCGCAGGCATCCTTGGCATCTTCCATCCCTCCTAAACCTTCAGCATCAACACGTCCGCTACTCCATCCCGTTGTATAAGAAGAGAGAATCGTACGTGGCAGAATCAAATTAGGGGGCAAGCATAGGTAGAGGTCAAAAGTCAAGCCTAGGTGGAGGTCAAACAAGATAGCCTCCTCGACTCCCTCCTTGGCTCGGCCATCTCAACTCTAGAGGATACAACCTCCTCGACTCTCTCCTTGACTTGGTCACCTCGTCTCCAGAGGACTCCGCCTCCTCAACTTCAGAGAACATAATGTCGTCGACTCCTTTTTCTTGGCTTGATCACCTTGACTCAGGACACCGCCTCCTCGACTCCCTCCTCGGCTCGATCACCTTGACTCTAGAGGACATAGTCTCCTCAACTCAACCACCTTGACTTTAGAGGACACAGCCTCCTCGGCTCAACCACCTCGACTTCAAAGGACACTGTTGCCTCTTTAACCTAATTGTCCTACTTAGACTTACTAACAATTATTACGAATATTCAAGAATAAGACACCACAAGTGAACATAGGAATAATCATATGACTGTCAAGTTTGGTCCCTTAAATGCTTTCTTATATACACATGTAGCGTGCAATGAATGGGGGAGCATGTAATGGCTATCGGATATGGTCTCCTAAGGTTACTAACGTGAAAATACTCTTTTTAGCTAATATATGAACCCTGAAGAAAGCACATAGAGGAAAGGTGATTCTATTTCCTCTTCATCCATTACTTTCGGCTATTTTCTTGAGTCTTTGTGCTATTTTCTTGAGTCTTTGTGCTAATTTAAAAGTCAGAGTGGTCACGCCAAACTTCCTCAACACTCATTTTAATTCTCATCGGAGTGTCGTAGGCATCCTTGACATCTTCCATCTCTCATGAACCTTTGACATCAACACCTCCACCATTTCATCCCGCTGACTCACTAGATCCCAATCTCAGACAAAAAGATTAAGATAAATAAGTTACTTTATATTTGATCATATATACTATTAAAATGATATACATATATTTGATTGAGAGACTCTCTTATATGTCTACGGTCAGGGTGTGTAAATCTAAGGTTTGATTTACACTAAACCCAATTAATTCAGATCTAAGCAATATTTTACCTAACACAATAACAATAGTCATTAAAATATATCTGCAATTAAATTCACTAATGGGTTAATAATCCATAATTGTGGTAATGACCGCTGAATGTGTTAGATGACCGCTCTATTGTGGCTAACTGTAACTTCTCAATTTACCTCCTCACAGATGATCGTGAAGTCGACCGTGTGGGACCGCTGAGTAGCGGATTAATTCCACTTTTTGCTAAAGTTAGATGGCTATTATGGGTCATTAATCCACTAATGGCACTTAGTTGAGGTTAATTATATGACTATAGACCACTAAAGGGATTTAGTGGAGGTTACATGGCTATTAGAGGCCACTAATGATGGTTAATGGAGGTTATGTGGTTAGTAGTGACCACTACTGACTACAATTACATGGTCGAAAGTGGGCTGGCTAATTGTATAAATACTGCAGGCTCTATGCAGCTAAGAAATATACAATGCGACATATGCGATGCGATGTAATTAATTCGCATCCAACAACAATCTCCTGTTCTTCTCAATTCCTCTTTCATCTTCCTTCGGCGCTTTCATTGCAGCATTCAGAGTAGTTTAACTATTGTATCTTGGAAAATGGATCATAAACCTGGGTTTGTCCTTCACAAAGCTGCCTTTATCGACAATCAGGAGTTTGCGCCGCGCGAATTACATTTCAATAAACTTTTATTTTATAAAATTATCATTTCTATATTTATTTATTTATGTGTTTTCTCCCAACTGCGATTAAGGGGTGTCGACATCCTAAGATAGCGAGTGGAAAGTCCTTTTTTTATCCGAAAAGGATTCCAGAGTGAAAAAAAATATCAAAGAAAAAGGAAAAAATGAAGATAAAAGAGGAGCCGCTTGCATCTACGAGCGGGGTTGCTCACAGCCTCTTCGAGTTTGCTAGTGACCGCGAGCAAGACCGCTCGTTGCCTTTGCAAGTTCACTCGTGGCCATTGTAATCAATCTCGTGGTGCCGCTACGAGAGACTAGAGCGAACGATGGGTTGACAAAGGAAGGAAGAATAGTTAGTTGACGATTATTTTTAATCCGTCCCTTTAATATTTTATAATAAATAAATACACAAAACAATGTTATCTTCTGTATAATTTATCCTTTGATACGGCATAACTGAGATAAATGGGAGGCCAACAAGTCATGTCAAAGTCTCCTCGGTGTGTCACGTGACTTTCAATAATTGATAATCTCATTAAAGTACCAGCTATACTTTTCTTTTCTTTTCTGCAGAAAAGAAAAGAAAAGTATAGCTGGTATGTTAATTATGGGGTAGAATCAAATAAGAGTCGATCGACAAAAGTCATGGAAATATCCTCTTTCATGGGACTATCTATAGTTTGTTAAAATAATTTTCTATAAGTGGCTGGGGCCAATTGCACGGGATGCCTAGGATCAGCGCATAATCTTTTGTCGAACCAATTTACCCATATCACAAATCTCATCAAGTCAAAGTCTCCTTGGTGTGTCATGTGACTTTCAATAATTTCCTATAAGTAACTGGGGTCAATTGCGTGGGATGTCTAGGATTAGCACATGATCTTTTGTCGAACTAATGTATCCATATCACAAATCTCATCAAGTCAAAGTCTCCTTGGTGTGCCATGTGACTTTCAATAATTGATCGTCTCATTAACTTCTGCCTCGTAAACTAAAGTATAGCTGATACATTAATCATGGAGTAGAATCAAGTAAGATTCAATCTTCACCGTGATTAACTATAATTTTTTGATTCATCTTCTCATAAATGATCATAATACCGATCATATAGAATCCCCATATTCTATCTTTTACAAATAAGAATAGGTCGACAAAAGCTGTGGAAATATCCTCTTTCATGAGACCATCTACAGTATCTTAAAATAATTTGCTGGGCCTAATCACGTGGGTTGTCTTGGTTCAACGCATGACCTTTCGCCAAACTAATCTAGCCATATCAGATCAAGCCTCCCTCATGGCCCAGATCACTTCCTCACCCTGCTACTGATAAGATCGAGGAACCCAATCTCATTCATATTTCATGAACGCCAAAATAATAGATCGATCCTCATACTCTTTTTTCGGCTTCTAAAAATTGCTCAAGTCGCTTCCCTCCTTCCAACAACGATCGTGCCCTCCTTCTGATTGACAAATTACAAAACACTACTATCATCCTCTGGATGAGCGGGACGCATTTTCCCCATCGATTAACAAACTTCATCAACATGATTTCATGAAGAACAAGCCAACCTTACCCCTCCCTCGTTTTGATGGAAATTTGTAAAGAGAAAAGTAATAGGCAGGAACGTGCGCTTACCTTCTTCTCCTGCGACCAAGAGAATGGGGTTGCTCTGTTCTTGATCTGACACAATCTCACTCACACAATCTGCATGCCACAAGATGAACGAGCAATAGTATCTTAAAAGCTAATAATCAAGAATAAATTAAAAGCAATGGCAAACGAGCTCGCCTCGAGCGAGAGAATCAATTTCAAGATTCGAGCGCAAAGTAAGGAAGAGGCGCACCTTTTAACAAACTTTTTGACAAGCCCTTCTCCTCATCTGCTCCAAAAGAAGCCTGTTCAGGATTCAAGGAAGCGTCTGACGTAATACAATAATAAAATCTACCTGGATCTCCTCCACTCCTTGGCGAAGAACTCATCGGTGGCGGATCTGGGGAAGTCACCGGCGCCAGTGGCTGATGTTGTCCGACGGTGTACGACAGTCCACGACCAATGCGTGGCAGCTTCAGTTCGCCGGCGTCTTCTTCCGCGATGCGCCGATGCCTGCATGCCCGTGATGCCCTGTCGCTGAGTGATTCTGCTCCATCAGCGTCTGCATGATTAATCAATGGCGAGGATATATTACAGAAAACATTGGCTTGTCATTCAACCTGGAGGGCTGCTTTTCCCGCCCTGACACCACACCCCCTCTTTTTCCTATTCAAATGACCATTTTACCCTTTTTTTATTTTATTTTGTTTATATATATATTTTTATTTTAATTAAAATTGAAAAAATATAATAAATAAAATTGATTAAAAAATAAAACTAAATAAAATTTATATAAACTTCTAAAAATAAAGTATTGATAAAAAATAATAAAAAATTGATTAAAAATAAAATTAAATAAAAATTGAGATGCGATGGGCCGTCATGTGTACCCGATTTCACTTATCCATTATCACCTTGTCCTATATAAAACCCATTGGTGTGCTCTTAGCAGAATACACGGAAGAAATCCGGAGTTCTATTAAGAATTAAGAATGTGTGCTTGTAAGTTCTAGTCTGTAAATTGCCACTTGAGTTCAAGTGCCTTAGTGCCTATACTCAAGCAAGCGATCCTTTGAAAATAAATTTTCATATATATTCCATATTCCATTTGTGTGTGTGTTAATTTTATTTAAAAATAGTTCTCATATATTTTTAATTTTATTTAGTTTTTATTTTATTTTTATTTTTTAATTAATTTAATTTATTATTTTTTTCATCAATACAATATTTTTTTCAAATTTTATTTAATTTTATTTTTTAATCAATTTTGTTCATTATTTTTTATCAATACTTTATTTTTAGAATTTTATTTAAATTTTATTTAGTTTTATTTTTTAATCAATTTTGTTTATTATATTTTTTCCAATTTTATATAAATTTTCAATTTTTTTAATTTTAATTAAAATTAAAATATATATAAGTAAAATAAAAAAATAGAAAAAGGGTAAAATGGTCATTTGAATGGGAGAGAGAGAGAGGAGGAGAGGGGGTGCGGTGTCAGGAGGGGTGGGAAAAGCAATTTACTTTAACTTGTAACCTTATTCAATGTTTGAATGGGGTGAGAGATGTGGCGGATTCCAAAACTATGGTGAGAGAAAAAGGAAAAAGAAAAAGAAAAAAAATATTTATGTTACTCTTATTTAAAAAAGATGAAAGGTTCATTTTAACATATGCTATTTTATTTGGGAGGAAAAGATGAGAAACACTTTTAAAATAATAATATATGTAGAAGACGGATGAAAAATTATAAAATTCTGTTAATATTGAATATAAATTTGAGATATAGAATATTCTAAAATAGATAATGCATATTCTTTAGATAAATCTCTATCTATGGAGGAGAGAGAAGAAGAAAAAGATTAAGGTTATCTGTCTGTCCTCTTAAGTCTGTTGAAAAAATTTACAATGAGGATCGACGTCGACATTGTAAAGTGCGAATGATTGGACATTGGGTGGTGATGGTGCACATTGTGTGAGGAGCAACGGGGCAAATACGATATATCTAAATAGATGAATTGATTTAAAAAATAATAATTTAAAATAAAAATAAAATTAGAATAAAATATTTTTAAATTCTGCTTGTTTATACTCTAAATTAGAATGTAAAAAATTCTAATGATTCATGAGCATAGAAAAGTAAAATTTATCCTTTTCTCTCTTGCTCTCTTTAACTCACTCTATTTCAAATAAAAGTTAAAATTCTCTCTTTTTTTTATTTACTCTCTCATTTCTCTTTTTTATCTCAAATAAGAGTCAAATAAGAAGCAAGTGGTCTTTAGGTCAATTTAAAATGGACAAAAATTAGAAGGGCCATTCAATTTATCAAATCGTCACATGGATCTACCATCACTTTTTAAAAATTAAATTAAATTAAAAGGCCATCTCACATCTCAAACATATCTTTATTTTTAATATAATAATCATTATAATATGTAATAATTAATATAATAATATTATAGTATTATAGTAGTTATTTAATAACTTCTATAATTATTTTAAAATAATTTTAATAAAATTTATAAAGATAATTTAATTTTAAAATTTAAAATTTAAAAATTTTAAATTGAAGATTTAGAGTTTAAAATTTATGTAACAACTACTTACCTAATTTTTACAATTATGTAATCATTATTAAATAATTTTTATAATTATTTAAAATATTTTTAATAAAATTTAAATTATTTTAATAAATTAATAAAAAATTGGTATAATAACATTAAAAATTTAAGATTATATATATATTATAACAGTCATTCTTAGCCGATAGAACACTTGAAAATAAGGATATTTTAAAAAATTATGTAAGTAAAAGATAAAAGTAAAAAAGGACAGTCCTCTTCTGCCACGCCTGCATGCACATAATTGCCTGTTGGTAATTGCTCGACAAAGATATAATACAGAAAATTGGATTCATTACGATTTGACCAGTAAAAAGGACATGGTCTTCAGGTCCATTAAAAATCGAATAAAAGGTAAAAGTAAAAACGCTTCTTTTATTAGAATCTGAAAATAAGTTTTTTTCATTTATATATATAACTATCTTATTTTTGATATTTGTATAATGACTATAAAGTCATGACTACAATGTAATTATATAATTATAAGAGTTATAATTTTATAATTACTATACCTATATGATTAACAATTATAATATCTTAATTGATAAATATAATTGATTATTATTGATTAGAAATGAAATATTTATATTTTAATAGTTATAAATTATAATTATTATAATATAATATTATTAATATTAATTAGAATAAAATATTTTTAAATTTCTTTTTTTTTATATTCTAAATCGAAATGTAAAAAATTCTAACATGAAAGAATAAAGTTTATCATTCTCTCCCTCTATTCTCTTTAACTCACTCCATCGAGTCAAAATTATCTTTTGTTTTATTTACTCTCTCCTTTCCTTCCCTCACCTCCTCCTAAACAAAACCTATGAAGCAAGTGGTCTTTAGGTCAATTAAAAATGGACAAAAATTAGAAGGACAATTCAATTTATCAAATTGTCACATGGATCTACCATCTCTTTTTAAAAATTAAATTAAATTAGAAGGCCATCTCACATCTCAAAAATATCTTTATTTTTAATATAGTAATCATTATAATATGTAATAATTAATATTATAATATTATAGTAGTTTTTTTAATAACTTCTATAATTATTTTAAAATAATTTTAATAAAATTTATAAAGATAATTTGATTTTAAAATTTAAAATTTAAAAATTTTAAATTGAAGATTTAGAGTTTAAAATTTATGTAACAACTACATACGTAATTTTTACAATTGTGTAACCATTATTAAATAATTTTTATAATTATTTAAAATATTTTTAATAAAATTTAAATTATTTTAATAAATTAATAAAATTTTTTTGATATAATAACATTAAAAATTTAAGATTATATATATATATATATTATAACAGTCATTCTTAGCCGATAGAACACTTGAAAATAAGGATATTTTAAAAAAATGCTATGTAAAAGATAAAAGTAAAAAAGGACAGTCCTCTTCTGCCACGCCTGCATGCACATAATTTCCTGTCTGGTAATTGCTCAACAAAGATATAATACAGAAAATTGGATTCATTGCGATTTGACCCGTAAGAAGGGCATGGTCTTCAGGTCCATTAAAAATCGAATAAAAGGTAAAAGTAAAAACGCTTCTTTTATTAGAATCTGAAAAAAGTTTTTTTCTCATTTATATATCGGTAAATTGGAGAAAAATTCTCAAACCGAAACTCACGTTAGTGATCAGTCCTCACGCAAGTTTCCCTTTGCATGCAGTCCCCAATCATTAGTTTCAACTCCCCAATTAAGGAATTTACAAATCTACCCCCTTCCTATTCTTCAGTCTCCCCTTTTCTCTCTCCTTTTCGCACCGCCGACTTCTCCTCCTCTTTTCCCCACCGGCGACTTCTCCTCTTCTCTCCGTCTCTCCGTTAACTGTCTTTCCCTCTCTCCGTCTCCTCCTTTGTTAACTGTAGTCTCTGTTTCTCCACGTTTCTTCAATCGCTTTACCAACCGGCGCAAACCCTAACCGACCGTTTCCTTCCTCTTGTCGGCCCTGGTCAGCCGTCACACTGCGAGCAGCTCTGCGTCTCCCAGCTGGCCGTCCCTCTGCAAGCAGCCCTCCGTGACTCTGCGAGCAGCCCTGCGTCCCCCAGCTGGCCGTCCCTCTGCAAGCAGCCCTCCGTGACTCTGCGAGCAGCCCTGCGTCCCCCTGCTGGTCCGTCCCTCTGCAAGCAGCCCTCCGTCGCCCAGGCCGCCCCCCAGTCGCTATTCGTGTCTCCATTATACGTATTTTTAAGTTTCTCCATTTCATACATAAATGGTGTTGTGAAGTTGTGAAAATACATGCAATAGGTTGGGGAAACTTTTTAAGTTGGGAAATACATCTATTAATTGGGGAACTCCACAAAAATTAAGACTGTGTCATCCCTACTGAATTTTGGAACACAACGTGTATAGGTTGGGAGGTAAACAAAAAGGACTATCTCAAACAAATAAAATTTAAAATGATACAGCTAAATTCTGTTAGATTGTTCACTGTATATAAATATTTCTATCTGTTTCTGAACATATACATGCAATGTGTTGTAGGTTTTAGGTGCTGTCTACTTAAAGAACATCCCCTAGCTTTTGTTTCGGTTTTGATACGTAGAGCTTGAATAAATCAAGTGCATTTCTTGTTGCTAGTGAGATCCTTACTGATTTATAACACAACATTTATATGTAATTTTGGATAAGTAATGAAGTAGTTTGTGTAATAAGAGGAAG
>JBBMKF010450660.1:0-12465 GCA_037834155.1 Curcuma caesia | reverse complement strand
ACCACCACCTCGTCGTGGATCGACGACTACCGCCGAGTCGACGACGACATCGTCGTCGCCCACTCCGGCCGGTCCACCGTCAACCTCCTCCGGTTCGGGGTCGGGGTCAACAAGGACCAGCGCGTGTGACGCGGATGGAGGAGCGGTGGGCCATCGACGACGTGCTCTTCGACGTGGCGGGCCTATCCGCCGACTGCTTCATCGCGCCGGAGGAGGTGCAGAGAAGCTGCTTCTACGACGTTAAGATTTAAAATTAATCGATCGATCTACCGATGATTTCTCAGTGGAAAATCGGCGTAATATTCCACTTAATTCCTTGTACAAATTAATTAACCTCAGAATTAAGCGAGATTTGTATATGCACCGGTGAACTCCTGCTCTTGTTAATTTTCCCATGCATGCATCTTCTTGTTTTTCTCAAATTGGAGACTAAGATTGAGGGGATCTACCAATTGCCATGGCTGTAATATCTGTAGTGGAGTATCTCGGTAGGGAATCAGATTATGTGATGATGCATGGATTGATTTAGATATTTTTTCCTTTAATTTGTAGCACATGGATGGTTTCTTAATTTTTGGTCTGGGTACAGTACTCTAAATCTGTGTTGATCGATCATAACAGATAAATCAAAAAACTATAATTAATCACTAAAAAAAAAATTCAACAGTTCATGCATCATCACTCTGTCCGTAGAGGATTGCTCATCATAGAGGTTGAACTACAGTAGTTAAAAATTTCATTATGTACAAATCCTTATTCCTCTTAATGAATTAGTCACAATCCTAGCTATTAACCTTAATTTAACAAGGAACGCTATAGTACCATTTGATAAAAATGCTTAATAAAATTTAATTAAATATGCCAACACATTTATAAGAAATTTGCATTTTGAGATAATCATACACAAGAAGATATTATCCAATTCATACATTTGTTTTGATTTCATAAAATGCCTCCACACTTTCACACGTTAAGAGTGTGCTTGTTTTAAGAGCTCCACGCCCGTTTTCCATCTTCAATTTAAGAGGGTATTAAAAAAAGAGATTATTTAATAGTCTCGAAAATTTCAGTTGAAATTACTTCCAAAATAATTTCATCGTATAAAACCATCTAGGTGACTTTTTTTTTCCTTTCAAAAACAACACCAATATAATCAAATAGATTTTTTTTATATTGTGATGCAAGTTTGTTGGAAATTTGAATATAAACAAGAAAGATGGAAAGGAAAGAGATTTGATTGTGAATGAGACTTTAGTTTCTTATTAAGAGTTTTATAGCCTTATGGTTGATTTATAATGTATCACAAATATTAAAGTTGTAAACATATGTGTAAGGAGAGACTATTTCTCAAACATGAGCCCGGAAGGAAGGGTGCAAATATAAGACATATCGGATCAATAGGGGTAAAATTTATCCAAGCGAAACAATCAATATTTTGCCACCTAAATCTTCTTTTTGCTATTGCTTAAGTCTGTAATGAATGCATTAATATGCCAATCTAAAACGGTCAAACGATTAATAGTGAATCTATAATAGCTTCAATAAAATGATTGACTATTGATGGCCAGCGGCTGACATTTCAATCTCGATGAATAAAGGCAATACACGGTCTTTACTCGACCATTTGACAACCAATTGGGTAGGCACACTCGTATATAACGAGGTCATGATCTTTAGAAAAAAATGCAATAGTAAAGAGATCCTTTCACCTTCATTCCCCTCATCTTCTCTCTGTCGTGCACTCTGCTCAATGGATCTATCCGTGATCACGAATAACTAATGTTTGATTGTTTGCGTGCCTCTACGTTTATCTTGAAAAACGTAGAGGCAAATATGACCTCGAATAACCACGTGGTCTTTCCGTTATATCTTGAAAAATAGATGTCCAAATATGACCTCGAAGCAAATCTGAAGGGGACGAATCTATTTTAAAAAAATAACTATATCAACAAATGCAAGCCTCTACGTTTCCTTTTCCTAACTCAATCGACTCAGTAGTCAAGCGACCCATCCACTCGAGAGTAGTCGATGACTCAGCAACCAACTCAACCATTTGAGGTCCCAACTTGGCAGCTCGCTCAGGCGAGGACTCGAGAAGCACTCAGGTCACTCAGACCTCATCAGAACCACTCAGGAGTATTCAACTAGCTAGCAATGTCCCACTAGAGCTCGGGAAATATTCGGGCAGCTTAGACCTCATACTCGGGAGCACTCAGCGTGTGGCCATCGATGCCCCACTCGAGCTCAGACAACCCACAAGTTTGGTTCAAATAATCAGATCAGTTTAACAACTTGAGATTATCAACTCAAGTCATCAAAATAGATAATTATTTAATAATTTCAATTCAGAACTTCTCCTTATAAACTTTGACAACAATCTCCTATAGATTATAAAATTTCCAACACTTGTTTGTTGCCTCTCTTGCCTTAGATGGTTGGACTAGCAAAATTTTATAAGTAAAAAAAAACCTTATTTTATCAAATAATAAAAAAAATTAGATAATAGATCAACCAAATATTTATATTGAATATAAAAGAACTAAACAGAAATAAAAACTCTATCTTAGCTTGTAAGATTTCGACCTTAAATTTTATCCTAAAATACAAACGCTTAAACGTATTACTAATAGGACTAGCATAAAAAGCTTACGTGAGCTAAATTTTATCTAATAATTATTAATTAAATAAATCATTTAAAAATGAATATCGACAATTATTGAAAACTTATATTTTTTTTCCAACACCTATCAATTATTTGTTGTACGCTACATCAATAATTTCTTCAAAAAAGTACATCTCTTCTGCATTAGAGTGGTCAAACATTAGAGTGGGGAAGGGAGAAAAAAACGACAAATAAAAAGATTAACTTGGTCCGCAGGGACCAACACAGAATCTTTCTCCCTCCGTCAAAATGTGTGATTAAGGAAAAAGAGATGTAAATAAATAAATAAATATATAAAAAATTATTATGAAATAAATTTAATTATGAAAAAATTATTATTATAGGTAATAAAAAAATTGAATTGAATTAGAGTTTAAGAGAACCTCTAATAAGATCCATTCTTAATGTCCTTGAAATGTCATAAAAGTCCAAATCCCACAGAGTTAGGGGTGCCAAAAATAAATCCGACTCGAGTTAATTTAAAAATTATCGAATTCAAATTTTGATCGGATTTAGGTTGGAGGATTTTGAATTGCATTGAGTTTGAATTGATTTGGATTGATTTAAATTTAAAGTTAGGTTTTTTATTAAAAATTTAAAAATTAAGATATTTTAGTATAATATTAGTATGTTAATGATACAATATTAAAATTAAATTAAAGAATTATAAAAAAAATAATTAAAAATAATTTTTTTGAGTATTTGGTTGATCAGATTCTACGAACTCGAGTATAGGATTTCTAAAAAAAATGATAAATCCCAATCAGTATGACTTAATCCCTGGGGTTGGCCGGTCCGGTCTCACGGAAGTTTCCCACTGACCACCAGGGTAAATCGGGAAGCGCCTACGACGACCAATTCAGATGTCCAACATCCTTTAATTGCGTTTCTCATTTGAAAGAAAATTCTTGCAAATACACCATAATTGGAGACGAGTATAGAATTTCTAGATTGCATATGAGGTCTAATTGAATTTGAATTGAGATTTTTTAGAATTTTTTTATTTTGATTCCGATCCAAGCCGATCGATCTTATTCGTCCAAATGGACAACTTACTCACTACATATCGTATGTTCCATCACGTCACAAATTTCTTGAACGTTTTCTCTTTACCATCTTAGCAGTAATAACAATATCTGGTTGATTTACGGCTTTCAAGCTCTCCACCTTTTTGTTTTCTTCCCAAACAAAATTTCCTGCCCTTTTTGTAATTAATCCACAAATAAAATAATATAAAATTACGCTCTGTTTGGGATAACGTGGAGAAAGCGAGAATGGGAAGGACTCCAAAAACAGCCAAATAATCTCATTGAATTCCGCTTTTTGGCCTCAGAATTAATTAACATCGTCCGAATGCTCGTTCAATCTTACCTCATATTTTTAACCGCCGCATGGGCAAGTGATAAAGATACGATTTTGGCAACGTAACCCCGACGAATCGACAAGATCTGTTGTGGATTTGCATGCTGCTTTTGCAATGGTTATCTAGAACTAGAATCGACTCCCTTTTGGATTTGTTCTATCATTTTTCCTTTTTGCAAACGTCTGTGTTGCAGTAATTCTCCACCGAAAAGTTCTTCAGTAAAGAAAGAAAGAGATAATCATCGACATCAGTAGATTCAACAGTTGCTGCAGACTGCAGCAGCAGCAGCAGCAGCGAGCGAGAAGGCCCAGCGTTTTTGTCCTCCTCCTACGCTCGTCGCTCGCTCACTCAGAGTTCACGTTCCTGTGTTCCTATTATAAATCCATTAACTACGTTCATTGTTTCCACTTTACTCTTCGCTCGCCTCAATGCCGCTCCTCGCCATGACAAGCCTCTTCTGCGTTTCCTTCTTTCTCTTCCTCGTGCTCGTCGCCGGAGCCGACGCCGGCGGGGAGAAGAAGGCCGCGGCTGGCTCGAAGCCGTGGATGGACACTGGTGGGCTGAGCCGCGCGGCGTTCCCGGCGGGGTTCACGTTTGGGACAGCGGCGTCGGCTTACCAGGTGGAGGGGATGGCGCACAAGGATGGCCGTGGCCCCAGCATCTGGGACAACTTCGTCAAGATCCCTGGTAAGTTCTGGGCATTCCTTGGAACCGGCTCCCGTGGCCTCACGGTCGGGATTTACTGGCTCTCAAGATGGTTTGTGCTTCCATTTGTGTCTTTTCTCTACTTGAGCAGGGCAGATTGCTAATAATGCCACCGGCGATGTCACTGTGGACGAGTACCATCGCTACAAGGTAAATCTGATTCATCACTCCATATGTGAGTTTTTTCTTGCCACGCCAAACAATCATCACGTTGAATAGAAGTTCTATTTTCAACGAACTTGAGCTTGATGTTGGCGAATTCTTGATTCGGAGCATGATGTTGTGTTATACTTGGAAGCTTTTGCTAGTGCATTTCTGTGAAGTGACATAAGTAAACTTTTTTTTGTTGTTTGAAAGAAGATGCTCGATCACCCTGGTTTAAGGTTTAAGAAACGTTGTTGACAGATTTGGGGATAAAGCAGCCTTAGAAACAAAAAGGAAGAAAGAAAAAAGAAAGAAAGGAATGTTTTTCTATTTAATTCAAGTTTTGTTATGAAATATCTGCTGTACAGGAAGATGTGGATATCATGAAAAAGATGAATTTTGATGCATATCGGTTCTCGATCTCTTGGTCCCGGATTTTCCCAGGTGATCACTAAACATCAATTTAACAGTCATCTTTTATGCTATTGGTTGCTTATCATTAATAGTCCATCTTGTTGCACAGCTCGTTGTTGTTATTATCGTCATATGTAATTTTCTTTCTCACACATGTAGAGGGAGCTGGAAGAGTGAACTGGAAGGGAGTAGCTTACTACAACAGACTGATAGACTACTTGATCCAGCAAGGTAGGATACCATGAAGTTATGTTTCAAACAGGAACCGAAGTTTTCGATAGTAATGTAGGAGCCCTGCACTAAATGTTATCAACATTTCTCTTCTAGGCATTACTCCCTATGCAAATCTCTATCACTATGACCTCCCAGAGGCACTAGAGAAGAAGTACAATGGCTTGTTGAGCAAACAGATAGTGTAAGTTCCTGTTCTTAGTCTTTCAAATTCTTGTACTGATACTTGTTCTATCAGTAAATTTATGTCATACTAATGTATTAGAAGTAGCCTAAACTACGATTACTAAAACTCTACCACATATAAACAAACTCTAAATATTGATGCAACTTCATTTCAGTTCATCTACTGTCTTTTCTGAACTCAGATATTAAAGAAATTACTGAATTTCTGAAGGAGAAAATGAATCCATCTCACCGGAACTTACCAGAATCAACTGGCAAAAGTGTATTAATGAACATAACTTAGCTCATAGTCCAGAAGTTATTGATTTGACAGTAGAAGAGATTAAAATCTAAATTGAAGAGATCAAATCCCTAAGTTTTTGGGTTTTTTTTACTGATACTACTTTATCCATCTGTGTTTGCTATGCAGGGAAGATTTCGCTAATTATGCAGATTTCTGTTTCAAGGTTTTTGGCGATAGGGTGAAATATTGGATGACATTCAATGAGCCAAGGGTAGTAGCAGCTCTTGGGTATGATGATGGTATATTTGCTCCTGGAAGGTGCTCAAACTGTTCAGCTGGCAACTCTGCTACTGAGCCTTATATTGTTGCACACAATTTGATTCTCTCTCATGCCGCAGCTGTTAGAAGATACCGCGAGAAGTATCAGGTGATTACATTCTTCAACTTAATTGCTAATTCATATTTGAATGAAAAGCAAAGGCATCATCTTTAGGTTTATAATTGCCCTAATATCGACAATATGATTTGCAATCTGGAAAACGATTTGAGACAACCAGACCCTGTTGATTTGATATTTCACTGAGTTAGAAATTTTGCTACATAATCAGGCTCGACAAAAAGGTAGAATCGGAATACTCTTGGACTTTGTTTGGTATGAACCACTTACAGATTCAAAGGACGACCAAGATGCAGCGCAAAGATCAAGGGATTTTCATATCGGATGGTAAATTGCAAAAAAAACAGCATTTATCGAAAGAAATATGGATATAAATACTGTAAATATACAGATAAAGGATACTATATATTTCTCCAGGTTTCTGCACCCAATCATTTACGGCGAGTATCCTAAGTCAATGCAGATGATTGTTCGGGAAAGGCTACCAAGATTCACAGAAGAAGAAATCAAGATCGTCAAAGGTTCGATTGATTATGTGGGCATCAATCAATACACTGCCTACTATATCAGCAATCCTCAACTTCCCAACCAGGGAAAACCCACTCGATATCAATCAGACTGGAATGCTCAATTTTGGTGTAAGTTGCCTGCACACACTACTGGATGCATGAACAACTCTTGGAATGCTTAGACTGTACATTTACAGAATTTAGACTATATAACTATACTTTGCCTTTGCAGATGAACGCAACGGTGTGCCAATTGGTCCACAAGTAAGTCATTTCACCCTTTTCTTCTTGTTAATGCAGAAGTTCAAGGAATGATAACTATTCACAGCACCAATGTTTTACCAATCGCAGGCACACTCCACCTGGCTTTACATTGTTCCTTGGGGAATGTACAAAGCTGTGACTTATGTCAAGGAGCACTACGGCAATCCTGTTGTGATCTTATCTGAAAATGGTACTGAAGATCCATTTCCCCTTCTACTCAGCTGTATCTCTTTGCCATTTGACTCGTGATCGATATCCTTGGTCACAGGAATGGACGTTCCTGGTAACGTCACTCTTCGACAGGGTCTGCATGACACGGTCCGAATCAACTACTACAGGAGCTACATCAGCCAGCTGAAGAGGGCGATCGACGACGGTGCCCACGTCATAGGCTATTTTGCATGGTCCTTGCTCGACAACTTCGAGTGGAGATCGGGGTACACGTCGAGGTTTGGGCTCGTCTACATCGACTACAAGACCCTCCGGCGGTACCCGAAGATGTCTGCCTATTGGTTCAGGCAGATGCTGCAAAGAGGTAATTAAGAAGCAGTGATTAGTCGTTGTGTTATCATCTCGATCGTTACGTAGTGCATCTGTAGCTCTGCTGAAGTAGCTGACAACAGAGCTTGTATCCGAGCATGCCAATAAAGGAGGTTTAGACGCTGTCGATCGTGGGAGGTTTCATGCAATTCTCTTGGTGTTGCAACTTCTCATGGTGTGAGAAATGTTTTCGCAGGATTTCCTGCAGAAATTTGAACCTTTTGTTTCAGCTTTAAGTCAATGCAATTCTGTCCTATCTTTATGTTTAAAATTTATCGGGTAGTTATAATTATCAAAAGTATGAACGCGTCGAGAAGGCTGGCACGAATATGAACAGATTCAGCGGGCGGGCGCCGCCGCGGGAGTCAAATTCCGGCGGCGGATCGCACATACCGTCGTCGGATGACAGCGCCTACGTCACCAGCTATTCGTCATCGCTTTCCTTATGGGAATGACGACATATATTTGCTTGTAATTTACAAGTTGAACTCGATCGTAATGGACGGCCTGCAAAAGGCATCTGAATTCGACGTATCTTTGGCTTAACAATGGTCAACAATTTGGAAAACTAATTTCTAGGGAGGCTATATATAAGATCGGTTGCCTGCATCTTACTAAACACGCTGTTAGCAGAGGGGATGGACGGAGCAAGCGGCGATCCGAGAGGAAAGCGAAAGGCGACGACGGCGACGCAGGGCGACCGAGATCACGACGGGGACGAGGAGGAAGAGATAAAGCAGTTCTACGCGTTGATAGGCAAGATCAGAGAGATTAAGGAATCGCTCTCGGGATCGACGACCCCTGCGCCCAAGCGTTCTAAAGCAGCGCCGACGCTATGGATGCCGGCGTTTAAGATGGAGGACTTCCAATATCGCGGTGAGTCGGAGAGCTCGGCGGCGGCGGCAGCGGAAGAAGAGGAGGAGAAGAGAAGGAAGGAGGAACATAGTAGTCGCTTGGATCTTAATCTCTCCCTCTAATTCTCTGTTTTCTGACATGATTAAAAAATTATTAGGAAGTTTATGTACCAGCAGAATTAAATTAATTTCTGAGAAAATTTGATGGCAAAGGGTTTAAATCTCGGTGAAGACGAGTAATATCTTTCTCTGTCATGACCAATTGTAATTTTTTAATTTACCTTCTCAATTCTGTTCCAAAGGCATATGTTTCTTTGATTCAACCTATTGGATATCCGAGAAGAGCATGTCAAGTAACGATAAGAATTACGGTGGCATGCGAGGCTATCCATGCACAAGTTGAGCAAGAGACAGATTTGAATTGTGACGAACAAATGTGAGGATTGGATGTGCTAGATTTGAGCATTTGGCTAAGTAAACTTATAGGGAATGAAAACGATGACATACAAGGTAGCACTATGAATTTGACAATAAGGTGGATGTTTCGCCTAAGTTTTTGATGTCAGACTTGAGCAAAGCACAAGGCGTGTAGACTGACAAAGCAACAAAATGATATGGATAAATAATTTTATACATGTGAGAAAGGTAATTGATAAAATTATCATGTAACATCAAGCCAAACACCGTCCAACCGTAGTCTATGCATTATAAATAGGCAAAGGTTAGGTTGTTACAAAAGAGGGAGTTGTAATCTTTTACTATTTTTTGAATAATAAAGGTTGAGAATTTTTCTTCTGTATTGTATTGTGTGCTGCTTGTGACTTTTATTGATCATTTGTGTGAAACATTCTTGTGAGCATTGGTAGTACATTAGTTGATTGAATCAAGTGCGGTACTTGATGAACCTTATGACAAATAGTATTAGAGCATAAAAAAGCCTGGAAGTAACGAGATCAAAGAACGAATTACGAAAGTCTTAATCAATTCTATCCATAAGGGAGAAGATGATTACAATCTGATTGCATAGATTGTCAATTTAGAAGCTATTGTGGATTGAATTCAGAAGTCTTTGATTGAGGAAGTGGCACAAATTAGTAAGGATAATAATGATTTGTGCTTTGAATTAGCCATTCTCCGATAATGGGTTCTAATGCAAAAAAGAAGAGTCAATCATTCGAAACCAAAATTCTTTGAGAGCACAAAGAGTGTTACAGAATTTGAAAATTTCTTATGGTATATGGTGCAATATTTTTCTACTGCTAGAGTGTCTGAAAGTAAAAATGTGACAATTTTCAATATGTACCTCGTTGGTGATGCGAAGTTATGACCAAGAACGCGCATGGTGGATGATGCCAATGTTGATCGGCAAAAATTGACATTTGGGATTGGTTGAAGAAGAAAATGAATGATCAATTTCTTTTGAGCAACATTTTGTGGTTTGCACGAGATGGGTTCAAAAGTCTCAAACATAATGATTTTGTGAGGGATTATGTTAAAGAATTTAACTATGTGACGTTGGACATTCACAATATGTCAAGTATAGGATACGAGCACATTTTCTACTCTTGTATATTGCTGTGATAATTAATGGAAAAATTATTCATGCAATGGACCAATGGTTTATATATATAAGGGTCACTCATACCTTTGTGTTTGCTAAACTTGTGCAATCATATGGGCTATCAGTAACCAATGTCCAAGTTATGTTAAATCAGTGAATGCAAAGCCGTAGGTCCTTATTGAAATGACTCCCTTACTTTGTTCATTGTGTATACCCTTATGGGAAGGGTCAGGATAAGTGGAAGATAGACAACATATCTACCAGGTCATTTGAAAAAGGTTGTAGCAGATGAAATATTTTATTTGTTATATCTATAAATAAATTAAATAAATAAAATTATTAAAGCAAGGGTGTAGTTGTAATTATTTAAAAAAATTATTAATTGCACACTCTTATTTATCTCTATTGCTGGATCGCATCTTTAATGTTTGCTTGTCCTTTTATACTTTTATCGTTTTATCAAATTGTTATCCTCTATTAAAAGTTATTAATGGTATTTACGATAGACAACATGAAATTTGGAGATAGCACAGGGAAACTTAGGATAGTTCCCCTAAGAACACGATCCTTATGAAATTTTAAGAGAGTAAACAACAAGAATAATTTTGTTAGAATAGTTACCTAAAATCGAACAATATATACAAGAGGATTTCGGCTCAATGCTAGTAAAAATTTGTGTAGCTTCTCAACTAAATAAATGGAGAAACAGGTGTAAAATCTCGTGTCATAAAACTTCGATTATATATTTTAAAAAGGTTGTAAGGTTGTTTATACCAGATTAGCAATAAAATATTTCTCTATGAATATAGAGCATTTGCTCCGTGTTTTAAAAAGGATTTTTAAGTCTTTCAGCTCGTTCATAGATTTCGGCCAAATTGAAATGATTTTTTTTTGTGGGTGGATTTGCATATGATTCACCCTATTCTTATGCATGTGAGGCACCTCACTGGGTGAATTATGGGGCATTTATCCTATTTTTTATGTGAGATATATTTCAAGTGGATTGCAGATTGTTTACCCTATATGTGTACGTATATGCACATACACATGATATATTTCATATTAAATGGATTGTGGGTCGTTCACCTCATGAATATATGATATATCTCTTTCGGATGAATTAATTGTGGATAGTTCATCCTATATATATATATATATATGTACATTTCATTACAAATAGATTGCAGATCATTCACTCTCATATACAATGCATTCTTCTTGTGTGGGTTACGGATCGCTCACCTTTATTCTTTGTACATGATGTGTTCATATTATGTAGCAGGTTGTTCATCTTTACTCATACGATATATGCTTGAGGGATAGCTATAGATTATATGTCATTTGTCACTTAATAAATTATATTGAGTTATTGGATAGAATAAAACTATAATGTATGAAATATTATAAATAAGAGATTATAGAGAACTTATGAAATTAAGAAGAGAATAAAAAATGAATGACATAAAAATAAAAAGTGTAAATTATGTTATTACTCTCTTTGATTATATTTTTTTGTCACTTTGTACTTCGTCATCAGTATCCTTTTCATTTAACCTCCAACTTAATTGCTGAGATATGTACATAATACCAATAAAGTTATTTTTTAGAAGTATGCTTATTATAGTTAGGTTAGCTAGCTTTGTCTAATGTTTTACTCATACATTGTTATCGTTCACATGCGATGAGCAAAGTTAACTTCATGGCAAAACCTAACTTGTAGGTAGCATGATATTATTTGTTTGTGACTTTTATCATGTGAAGGATTCTTACGAGCATATTTTTTTTATATATAATTTAGATATTTAATTATTTGAATTAAATAATTTAAAAAATAATCAATTCAATCTCATAAATTTTTTGTTATGGATCATCAAAACTATAAATCAAAGAAATCTGGATAGCACATCGCTTCATAATCATAGTTATATATCTTTTAGAAGAAAATTAATTAAGAATTAAATTGTAAATGTCTAATTAACTAACGGAGCCTCGTGTCATTAACTGTAGTCACGGGGCTCGTACGTGCATTTGTGATGCATTAATGGGTACAGTCAAATGCGGGACGTGATGGCGTACATGAACAATTATCTTCTCGTACAGAATTGGCTTCGTGGCACCCAGAAACCGAACTATAACATAAATAATTCAGAATTTATCCTTTATTGCCGATAATCTAAAGAGAAATACAATAATTAGCTAAGGCATTACAATGTACGTACTGATAATATATGTATGCACCCAAGAAGGCCGTCAAATACATCAAATCAAACAATTAAAAGCCGTTGACGAATTCTACGTCGGCCACGCTGTAGCTAGCTAGCTGCCTGCTGCTGCTCTCTTTAATTAACATTTATCTATCAAATCGCGGGTAATTAAATGCGCTTAATTACTACTTGCCGCCGCTAGATTCCA
>JBBMKF010450622.1:0-12475 GCA_037834155.1 Curcuma caesia | reverse complement strand
TCACTAATTTTAATAATAAAATTTTATTATGGTGTATAAATTTAGCGTCCGAATTCGAATTCGGTCGTTAATTAGCGACCGAATTCGAGAATTCAATTACGGTCGCTAAAATTAGTGACCGGTTTAGATTTCCGTCGCTAAAATTAGCGATCGAAACAGAATTCGGTCACTAATTTTAGCGACCGAATTCAAATTCGATCGCTAAAATTAGCGATCGAATTCGACATCGGTCGCTAATTTTAGCGTCCGAAATCTGATTCGGTCTCTAAAATTAGCGACCGAAATCAAAATCGATCGCTAATTAGTGACCGATTTCGATTTCAATCGCTAAATCCAATTACGATGAATTTTTTTATGATTTTTTGAATTGGTCGCTAATCGGTCGTTAATCAGATTTAGCGATCGATTAGCGACCGAAAAATCGGTCGTGATGTGTTTTTTTTTTTTGCAGTGACAGGCGTATTACGACACTCTGATTCATGCAAACCGAATTGCTAAAACTTTAAATTTCATCTTTTAACTTTTTCTTAATTTGTAGGATTAATTTTAAAAAAATAATAATTTGAATTTTATTTTTTTTCAATTAATTTTCATTTCTAGACGTGAGTTTAGATTTTTTGTTGTAACTTTTTCTTATTTCTTAAGTTATTTAAATTGGTTAGGACTCTTATAAAAAATATATGAAGTTTGATTTTGATTTGAATAAAAATTATTTTTGTTTAAATCTAAAGACGGCTCCTCTTCTTCCTTGGTGAATCTCCTTCTTCCTACACTTTCTCTATAACCTCTATTCAAATGTCATATCTGAAAATTTCTTCCCCTGTATAAGTTGGGGGAGTCCGTGTAGCTTATCTGTTTATGCCCGAGTGATATTGTTTTATATCATCGACAGTGGACCTAGCGCGGATGGATCAATAAATTTATTAAAAAATAAATTTACATGATTATATAAAATTTATTAGATTTAAAATAAAATAAAATAAAATAATTTTTATTATATTTTAATAGAATAAATCCTTTAGACTTTGTCAAAATCATGTAGAAACTATCTATATATACCACAAGAGTTAGATTGAGAAAATTGTTTATTCCCTTACCCCTAAACAGTCGGTGCCTTCGCGTGCGCATCCCTCCGCCGCTATTCGTGCCCGCGCCCGTGAGCAGCCCGATCAGGCCACGCCGGGGAGCGTCCTCAACGCCGTCGCTCTTCGATTTCTTTGTCGGCAATCATCATTCCGACCGTTCCGGCCATGAAGCGTTCCCGTGCCCAACTAATCATGAGCACGAAGGAGTTAATTCCAGGGCTGCCGGACTGCATCGCTCTTCAGTGCCTCCTCCGCCTCCCCTTCCACGCCATCCTCAACGCTCGGACCGTCTGCAAGCGGTGGAAGCACGAGCTCGACTCGCCGTCCTTCTACCGCATCCGCAGGTCTGCCGGCCTCGCCCCTCGCGTCATCTCGTTGCTCCTCCGGGGCAAGCTCCCGCACACCATGGGTAAGTGTCACCTAGCCCTATACGAGCCTGACACGGACGTATGCACCATGCGGCAGCTAGCCCCCGGTCGCCCGCTGCCCTTCGACCGCCCCGACCCCGAGCTCAGGATGGGCGTCAGCGATGCTGCGGTCGTCGGGCGAGAGCTGGTGGTGATAGGTGGATGGGACGCAAGGGAAAATCGCCGTACTGGTGAGGTCAACATCTACGACCTACTCTCCGGGGCCTGGCGCCCAGGCGCTCCAAACCCGGGGCCTGGACGGAGGGAAGGTGTTAGTCATCGGCGGGATTGACGTCGAAGGCAAAAAGCTGCGATCGGCGCTCGTGTACGACGTGGCTACCGACACGTGGCTTGAGATACCGGATTTGGGGCAGGACACATGTCAGGGAAGTTCCATTGACAAGTTTTGGCAAAGCAAGGAGGAATACAACAGTGCGATTCGACGCTGCAGGGAATGCTTATTATTAGACGACGATGACGATTTAAGATTCGACCCGACCACCGAGGGAGATAAAGAGATAATCAGGTGCAAAGAGAAGAAAACAGATTCTAATGAGGAGATGGTGACAAAGTTTATATTAAATGGGGAGGTTTTAAGGAATTTGAGGCAGCGGTTAGGAATACTTCCAAATGAGTTCGCCCGATATATTGAATCCTTTTATAGCTCTCCGTTGCGAAAACAAGATTAAATTTAGTGAATTTTATAAGATACTAGGTAGATATTGGCTAGGTTTTTTTTTGCTTTTCATTTGGAACATTGAAATCTTTTTTGTTTATTATATTAAATTTGTGTTTTCATTGGAATTTAATTTAATGAATGAAAATAAATAAGTTTTTTTTATTAAAAAAAAATTGATGTTCATACGCCTATAAATCACAACTCTAGCTACATCTGATTGCCTGAGATACTACTATCGGCTGGCCTGGCACTTCATTCGATCGTACATTTATATATATAGTTAATTTATCTACAATTGAAGCTAGGGAAGCTGGCACTTCTATCTCAGCACCTTGAAAGATCTTCTCGCATTTGGTGATCCAGATGAAGTGCAGCCAGACCTGTAGCACTGTGCATGTTTAGCACCGCAGCTTGCTTCCCCTTAACTGACTTTTTTTCCAATCAAACAGACAGTAGAAGCAAGTTCATCAACTTTTCACACCGACTCTCTCGATCGCTCGACACCAGAAAACAAGTTTCATGATTGTCCTCGATCGACTCGACAAATCTTCCGGTGCAAGAGATAATGGCGAAGTCGGTCGTGGTTCTTCAGCAAAAGCTTCCATTTGCCCCCCGACACGCTCGTCCAAGGTTAAAACGAGTTACCTCTGTACGCAATCTATTTTCTTGGGATCGAAGGTTCTCGATCGATGAAATTGAAGGAGTGCCATTTCGCCCTTTACATGGAATTGCTGGGAGGATCGCCGCTAGTGATGTCCTGGAAGCACAACATCTGGAAAGCCAAGGCCTAAATCGACGCGTCCTCCATCGACGTTCTCCGCCGAACTTCATTCTCCGTGAATCCGAACAGCGATGTGGCCATCGGTTGCAAGTTGCCTCATCTATAACACCTATCCTTCTGTCTCTCTAAGAGCGAGGTTACTTACTATACTTTACTTACTTTTGTTAATTGAATTACTACTCTATTTAGTAATAATTTAAAATTCTATCATGCTCAATTATTACCTATACTAAACATGTTTACTTTTCTTTCTTTCAATCTTTCTTTTAAACTTCTTTCTTTTTTTTTATACATCATCAGTCGATTGATGCAGTCTCTCTAAGAGCGGGGTTACTTCATCGATCTGCATCTGATCAAAGGCTTTCTTGAGATGATGTTGACTAAGATGCCTGTGTCGATGAAGACTCTGGTTACATTATAGTTAGCGATGGTGGCGCGGATAACTAAAGCATCGTTATGAGGGACCTCTATCCCCTCTAAGTCCTGTGGTCCGAAGCCAATGGTAGGGTCGTCTTCTCGCTTGTCTTTACTGACTCCGCATACTTGAAGTTGTCGGCTATGAGCCTTTTGGGGCTCGGTGAGAAGCTTCGTCTGTTACTCCTCCTGTGATCATATGGATATCGCTTCGAGGAGCGTTATCATCTTGCACATCTCTGGGATGAGCTATCCAGGGCCCGTGAGTGGTCCCTGACCGCGTGGGAGGGATAGCCCGTCAAGGAGAACGATCTCGCTGGTGGGTTGAGCGGGGTGAAGGAGGTGATGACTTCCAAACAGGCCGTCCCTCTAGAGTTCTTCGAGGTTTCGGGATAGGGGATGGCTTCTGAGCACGCTATTCGGCCGCTCGGCAAAGCTCTCTGGCGTATTGATGACATTTATGAGTGGCGTGACTTCGGGACTGATGGTAAGAGCAAAAACGGGGAAGCCATCGTGAGACACCAGCAGGCTGACTAGGCCGAGTATCTGCCGCTTGAATGGAGCGGTGGCTAGATTTGGGAGGTGCTGTAGGGGCTTCATAGTCAGGCTCCCGTAGGGGTTGCGACAAAGGTATTTTATCGGTTCGACTCAACGATGAGGAGTTGCGGCTCGGTACGTTGTGCTGGTGGGAGTCAGTGTCCTTGCGTTAAGCGGACTGAGCCTCCTCCACATAAATATACTTAACTGCCCGACTCATCTTTTTTCCATCTGTTTCTTTATTTTTCTATGAGATAGGATGTGGATTCCTATCACTATTAGTGCAGAGAACTAGCTTAAACTTGAAGGAAGCATAAGAAAAGGGCATGGCTTACCATTTCTCTTAATCATTGACTCATCGCTGAAAGCGCTTAGAACCGTCAAGTTGGATTAGGTCCGTCGGATTGGTTTGCCCTGTCAAACAATTTAGGTGGGTTGTACTGAAATTTTACCAACCCATTTTAAAGTGGATTAAGGTGAGTTTACCCCCTAGGCTCGCAACCCACGTGGATTGACCCGCGAAAAGTTAATTTTTTCTTTAAAATTTAAAATGAAAGTGAAAACTCAATAGACTAGTGACCTTGATTCGTCTAAATTATAATCCAAATTTGAAATTTTCAACTTGACCTGTTTCAACAGTAATCCAAATTTAAAAATTTTAATATTTTTTATTTTTTATTTTTTGAGAGATCCGTGGATTGGTCCGCCTATCTCGCAGCCCACCTTCAATTAGATTGGGTTGAAAAATTTTCAATCCGTCAAATTAGTGGTCACTCCGTCCCGCTCTACTATATGATGGATTTTTTAGGAGTTGCCAATCTTATCATTAATTAGCCTGTTTGATAGTTCTAGAAGCATTCCAGAAAGGGAAACCCGTGACTGGGTCGGAACCCTACATTTTGCTCCCCCACAGTTTTTTTTTTATTTATCCCTATAATTTAAATTATTATGTTTTACTCATAAGGAGCATAACAAAAATAAACTTTTCTCCAAGTGGCAACGAACGTTAACCGGTAGCATTTGGGCTTTACCTAGCCCAAGCCTAACTAACTATATTAGGTCGTAGATCAGGCCCACCACAGCCCATAGATAATTCTAGCCCTAGGCCAGGCTTTTGTAATCCTACCCCCCTCTTCCATTGTTTTGCCGCCGACTTTTCAGGTGTCGTAGTTCGTCGGCGACAAAGGTATGGAGGTGGAGAAAGTGGAAGCGAAGACAGCGGTTGCGTCGGCCATGGAAGTAGAGAAAGCGGCCTCCTCGGCGGCAGCGCCTCGCCCCCAATTCAAGGCTTTGAAGCCGCATGAGATGTCGGACAGGAAAATTGAGTTCCGGAAGGTATCGGTGCCGCAACACCGCTTTGCGCCGCTCAAACGATGCTGGATGGAGATCTACAGCCCTGTCTATGAGCAGATGAAGATAGATATAAGGATGAACCTCAAGGTTTGATCGGTGTCTTCTTTTCCACTGCTTTGCTTCCTTTACTTGCGATTCATTAGGAATTAGAGTTTGTCCTATGATCTGAGAATATTGGCATCCACAATTATGATTTTTATCATGGTTAGGATTTTAGATTCTTCAAATTTGTGAACTTTAAAACTTGCCCATTGCGGGCCATGCCCTACTGAAGAATCTTGGGAACAGGTTTATTGGACCAAAACGATTTTTTGTTTAACTTTAATCCTCGCAGTGTAAAAATTTTACTGATGTTATTGTGCAATTCAAGGTACTACTTTAATCTATTCTTCATGGAATTTAATTGTAGGAAAACTAATCGACTACAAATTTTATATTTTACTGAGAACTGATTCCATTACTTACCCTTTTGAAGTGAGCTATTGTATTAATTTGTGCTTAACCTGCATGTCAATGGGCAAGATATTTGGATGGGATTCTACATTTTCACTCAAATTTTTAAATTTCCTTGATGTCCATGTAGAACAGAGTGGTTCCTGTCATCTATTTGATGTTTCTAAATTTGAGTATTTCCCTTTTGGTTTGAATTATTGGAGTCAGTTAGAGGGGAAATATGCCCTTCTTTTTTATTCCAATCTTTTCTCTGTTTTATCCATCGTATTTATATTCCTTTTGTAAAATATCCTTGCCGCCATGTTCTGCTATTTGTATTCATTGCTGGAACCTGAGAGTCTGAGATATGAGCCATCCAATTCTTATATTTCTACAGCTTTTACAAGGTCAGAAGGTGGTAATAGTACATTCATACATGCTATATTTGTGAAACCAATCGCCATGTGGTTCATAGAATCTAGAACTAGTGTCATTTGCATGATTTGTTTCTGGGAATTATTATCCATGTCTGCACTAGAGTAGGACATTTCAGATTTGTTAGCAAAACAGATGGACTAACATAATTTAGACAATGAAATTACTATTAGTGAAGCTACAATCACTTGCAAGATTACCTTTATTTGCATATTATACTTGAGAAACGACTAGACTTCTAGTTTTTAGAATTAGAATTTATGTGTTTTCTCATGTTTAAGAGTTATCAGTTGTTGATGAGGCTTGCTAAAAGATAAGTTCTCTGCCTATAATATTAGGACTTCATGATTTTCTCTCATGCTTATATGTACTTTTTGATTATGCATGTGCTCATTTCTTCTTTGTTGGTCACATATTGACACTTTAAGTGGAGCAATCTATTATTTATCTTGAATTGTTAGAATAATGGAAATGCTTCTTTTGATTGGTTAAAACCTTGTAGCTGTAAATCTGTTGAATAAATACAAACTTGTGAAGGTATTGGCAAGTATCTTGAAGTGTAAATATTGTGGTTGATTATTTATGTTTAGATTTAGGATTCTCACTAATGAATTAAAAGCCATTCGTTTTTAGTTGAGTTAATTGCATCAAGCAAGATTAGTTTCTGTTCTATTTCTGAATTCCTTTACTTTTTAGCACTATGAAATGGTTTTTGAGATTCCTCTTGGATATTTTTGTCATATACATTCTAGCTTTGATTGAGGCTGTTATATCATGTAGACAAAGAAGGTGGAGCTTAAAAATAGAGCAGATACTCCAGACATCTCTAATTTGCAGAAGAGCGCAGACTTCGTTCATGCTTTCATGCTTGGATTTGATGTTGCGGACGCTGTAGCTCTGTTGCGTCTGGATGATCTTTATGTTGATACATTCGAGATCAAGGATGTGAAGACTCTACGAGGGGAACACCTTTCTCGAGCTATCGGTCGGTTATCAGGAAAGGGAGGCAAGACAAAATTTGCTATTGAAAATTCTACAAGAACTCGGATTGTGATCGCGGACAGTAAGATTCACATCCTGGGATCTTTCTTGAACATTAAGATCGCCCGAGATTCTCTTTGCAGCCTTATATTAGGATCACCAGCAGGAAAGGTATACTCGAAACTTAGAACAGTTAGTGCTCGATTAGCCGAAAAGTATTAAAGAGTGTTTTACTATTGCCATTTCTAAAATGAGAGTTATTTCGTTTTGATTGTGTGACTAATGATGTAATGTCGAGATTTTACAATCTATTTCCTTCATTAACTAATGATTGCCCTGGACTAAAATTCCCATCAGTCACAAGCCTTATCTAATTTCTGGAAGTTAAGTTCTCTCCTTGGATTAAAACTGTAAATTAAGGTATGTGCATTTATATTATAAGTTTGTATGGTCTTTTTTAGAAATGAAATTTAACTTGAGCTTTACTTTGGCCATGAATGTTAGCTCACAATGTTAAGAATATTTAACATCTGATTCATTTTAGCAAAGAAAGTTGTTACAAACTACTACACTATTTGTATACAAGATTGATTTTACTCAGAGCTGAATTACATCCAACTAAGTGCAACTTATGACATTGTTATTGGTATTCTATAAGATGTACCTCACTAGCATGATGAAACAAATGTATTTCAAGGAGTTGGCTCGATATCCTCCTCTTCTTCCTCTTCAAGGGGCTGTTCTACTACCTGGATGATATTCTTGCGTCGCGTATTCTTGAACTCGGCCAGCATTGGCTTCAGCCTCTCGCCTGCCTTTACAATGAGAAAGAACAAGACTCTGTAGGAGACCATCATAGCTAATAAAATGGTGAGATCTACCCACTTTGAGTACCCTGCCTCCATCTGCCAATAACTCCTCACCACCCAGTCCCCGGTTATGGTCCCGTCGCCAGTGCTATTCGGAAACACCAACCCTATGAACTCATTCTTGTAATATCCCTGGCTAGCATACTTGTGGAAGGCAAGGTGGTACATTGGATATTTCCACACTGGCTTTGGTAAGTCATCAGGCAACCTAAAGAAGCCACAGGAGATGATCATGACGGCCTGGATTCCGGCGCCGGTGATGATTCCCATCAGGAAGTTGGGGACTAGGCTGGCGACAATCATCATAAGGCCCTCCACGAGAAGCATGCACATGTAGAGAACCAAGCAGAAGAAGATGAAGTGGTCGAAGCCCTTTTGGAGACCAGTGAGGTAGTAGGCTATAGCACCCGGAATACAGGAGATGAGAGCCAGGAAGGGAGCAGAAGAAAGAGTGTTGCTGATCGCGAAAGCAGCAACACCATAGTGCCCGTTTAGTCGCTCCCGCCTAAAAATCTTTTAGTTGGAGGAAACAAAAAGAACGAGTTGTCAGTTGTGATTCTAGCAAAGTTGGAGAAAAAAGGATTGAAATTTGTCAAGACATTATTCTAGCAGAATTTATCAAGACAGTAGAGTTAATTCAAAAGATGCCAATATATGAAATTCATTTAGCCCACAAATACTTAGGTTAGCACTGACATGGCAAACACAATATTTAAAACAATCACTGTATTTAGGAAGCATTTTTTTTCTCAAAGATTCTTGATCATTTTTGTGTATATATATATATATAAAAGCAAACAAAATCAATGTGTTTTACCTTCATATCTTCAACAAATGAAGGGAATCCTCCAATTGCCATGAAGGTGAGAAATCCAGCTATAAACATTAGCATTGAACCCCTGGCCTGAAGATTAACAACTCCAATTCAGCTTCTCATACCATGGAAGAACTCAAAAGAGCTAAATTTAAGCCTTTTGTTCTATTTTTATCATTCAAGCCAAAATAAAGATCACTTTGCCCAAAAAAAAAGGAATTTGTTGCCTCTAGCATATGATATGATTCAAGGCCTTTTGTTGCAGTTAATCTTTGGTCTTTTATGTTTGCTAAATTGCTCACAAAATTTTTATACTTTAAAGGAGTCTTTAACTTGACTAATCTTTACATACGGAGTCTTAATCTTTACCTGAATTGATCCATAACTGTGTCCAACATCATAGAAGATAGTGCCAATGCAGAGACCAAGCATAATATAAATTGCAAGTCTCAACCAGTAATAACCAAGATCCCTGAACATGTTAACAAAGGATCTCTTTGTGAGAACAATGCACTGGTCAACAAAACTTGCCTGTCTCTTGTTCTTCACCAGAGCGCCGTCCTACACGAGAAATTAATATCAGTATTGAATCAAAATTGATGATAACCAATGAATAACTCACCATTGCACATATTTCTGCTACTCTTCTTACTGTATCTTGGCATGCTTGGGACTGTTTGTAAGAATTTGTTAGTATATCAATGGCTGTGCTTGCTTGGGTATCCTCCACACTGGTACCTTCAGACTCCTGTTCATTATGAAGTTTCAGATTCAAAGAAGAGGTTACAAGTACAATCGATTGCAAAAAGCTTTGTATGTATAAGAACAATTTATCTCACCGTGTCAAAGTCCTTGTTTATTGTTCTTAGGTAGTGATCAGATGGATTTCTGAAGGTTGGGCATGGAAAGCCATTGAGAGCAAAGAACTGCAGAATAGCGTCAACGGTAAATACTATGATCAGTTATGTTTTGCTAAAATTTTATTGAAGCACCCTTAAAAAAAAACTTTTAACTTTTCTTGAGTTTATCTGTGCAAACAATTCCGAGTTAAACCTTGAGAGTCTAGACATCATGCATGTTTATAGAATTGATACTTATCTTCTGTATAAACCATTTCTATGAAAAATTCTACATGACTCTGTAACTAAGATGTAGTTGGATTGCTAACACTCCATCAGAACTCTTAGTAGGGTAAAACAATCCAAATTATCGATTTATAGCTTGATATCATTTCATGGGAATTGACATGAACAGTCTAATAAAAGAGTGTGCAAGTCAAAGATTATAGGCTTTGATAGAATAAGTTCACAAATCAGAGTGAGAATGAACAATAAGACCTGAGTGGGTAAGGGAGGCTATCAGTTTCATAAACAATTAGGAACAGATTCAATCTACACATAGTATTCTTGATACGACAGAGTAGATTTTTTATCGATAACTTCTTATGGCTGAAATCATGATTTTGCCCTGCCAACCATGTCACATGCATATTGAACATGAATGGACAACGCCCCCGACAAAAGGTAACATTCTGAACTATTTTGTTTTAGGAACGTACTAAATTCACCAAATTTTAAGCAAATTAGAAGAGAAAAAACAAATGGCAGAACTGAATCATTGGATTCCTAAATACCTCATTGGTCCTGGCGATAGGACCGAAGTAGACAGTCTTCCCCGCGGAGAGGAGACATAGCTGATCGAAGAGCTCGAAAACCTCGCTGCTGGGCTGGTGGATGGAGGCGAGGATGGTGCGGCCGTCCTGGCGAGCGAGCTTGACGATCCGGTCCATGACGTGGAATGAGGCGGCGCTGTCGAGGCCGCTGGTGGGCTCGTCGAGGAAGAGGAGCTTGGGGCGGGTGAGGATTTCGATGCAGATGCTGACCCGCCGCCGCTGGCCGCCGCTGATGCCCTTGGAGGCGTAGCCGCCGATCCGGGTGTCGACGGAGTCCTGAAGCCCCATATCGCGGAGCGTGTCCTCGGCCCGCTCCCGCTTCTGGGCCAGGCTCATCGATTTAGGCAGCTGCAATTGGGCCGAGTAATAAACCGCCTCGCGGACCGTCAGCGTCGTCATCAGGATATCGTCTTGGGTCACGTAGGCCTGCACCAATTGAACCGGGCCGAATCAACTCTCTCCGTTGCATTTTTTTTAACCAAATCGCACCCTCTTTTTTTCCAAAATTACGGATTCATATGCTTACATTTCACTAAATTAAATTTTTGTTCTTTTAACCCACTTTTTTTTTTCTTTTTCTCCTGCAAGAAACTTTCGAAAAAATGAAAATAAAAATTTCCTGGTTTGACCCCCATTAAATTTTAAAAATAGGTATAATTAATAAAAAAAAAAGGAAAAAAAAACCTTCATCATATTTTTTTTATACCGAAAATATTCTTATTTTAATAGAAATCCTGAAGTAGCAATATAATACAGCATTATATATATACATATAGATATCGAAGAGATATGTTGCGTCTTTTCATATCTGATATTCATCTGTTCTGCATAAAAGGTGAAATCTATCATCTTAACGTATTTGATATTCATCTGTGATTGAGCGGATGATGGTATTCGAATCATTTTTGGACATGTCAATTCATTCCGACTCATACTTAGTCATCGATATTATGCGCACAGAAGATCCACGTCATTTTAAAAAATTCAAAATCATTATAAAATAATATAGTAACTAATATAGTGACTATTTAATGACTATTACAGAAATTTTAAATCTATTTTAGAAAGTTTAATTAAATTGATAAATAATATTGTATATGAAAGTTTTTATATATAGTATGTTTAATCAAGTTGAATCTATTTATTTTAATATATGTTATAGTGGTTATCGAATAACTATTATAATAATATTAAAATAAGAATAATTTTGGATAAAAATTAAAAGGATATTTTTTTCAAATCGAAGTATTCATTTTAATTTTTTTATCAAAAGGATTATTCACTCCTTATAAAATAACACAACTATTTTTGAGTACTGTTCTATTATTATTCCATTTTTATTTTTCATCTAAATTCTAAATCAATCAGACGCGTTATAGCAGCTATGATTTCATAGCTGTTACAATTACAACAATTATAACTTATAATTGTAATAATTATAATTTTATAGTTACTACAAAACTGTTGTGACTCAGTTGTAGTAGTTACGATTTCGTAGTTGTTACACAATTATAACAACTACGAAACTGTAACTAATATAACGTAAATGTTAAATAAATTTTAAGAAATTATAATTTTTAACTCGTATTAAATCATGGAACGTATAATAAATCAAATCAAAATATAGTATTTAAGTGCCCGTAACTGTTACAACACGTGCTCGGTTCAAAATTTAGATAGGAAATATAGAAGAGAGATAATAATAAATATAATATAATAAATAGTAGTTGGGTAATTATACACTATTCAAAATGAGATGGTGATTTCAAAAATAAAGGGCGCCCTCTTTGTATTTTGGCCAAAATTTTTAGACTAAAAAAATATATAAATAACAAAGTCGCTCTTTTACCAATTCTAATAAAAAGGGGAGAAAAAAACTCACAGAAGTGCCGAAAGCCAACCGTTGCTTCCTTCCGTTTACCAAGATGCGCCCTGATTGTCTCACACTCGAACCAAGTCTCCCTAAAAATAATTAATCATAATAATTAATTCCCCACTAACTCACAATTAATCATA
>JBBMKF010450603.1:0-12478 GCA_037834155.1 Curcuma caesia | reverse complement strand
CCCATAAATATTTGGTTTGTGGGATATTTGATTGTGAAAGTTGGGATATTTGAGGAAGGAGATATTTGGTTGATGATGTGGATGTGGGGACCACAAATACTTGGATGAAATATCTCTATCCATTGTGGATGCCCTTATTTCATTGACAGTTATTCTTTATTTACTATATTCTTTGAACGATACACTGTGAAATAACTAACGTTAATTAACTGATACAGGAAAAGAACATCCAAGCTCGAGTGGATTTGGTTCGTGAACCAAAAAGATTGTTTGACAACCAGCATGAAAAATAAGATTGATAAAAAATTATTACAGACGATCAACATAATCTAAAACCTATTGAGTCACATGATTATAAATTTTTCAAAAGACTTAAAACGAGTTTAAGAATTAGATTCTCTGATTAAAAGAAATAAAATTTAGTTGAACTGGACAAAAATAAAATAATGGACTTCGTCTTATGAAGATGAAATAAATAAAAAAGATTTGGTTCAAATCGGAGGTATTTTGGTTATTGAGCCAAACAATTCAGTTTTGAATCAATTTGATTTGGTTTATGATGGGAGATATTTTGGCAAAACGGAAATAATGATGGACTTCGTCTTATGAAGATAAAATGAATAAAACTGATTTTGATCAAATCGGAAGTTGTTTGGTTATTGAACCAAATGATTTAATTTTGAACCAATAAATCCAATTTACTACCGTATTAGTTCAATCTGATTTACTATAGTAGCCATTTAGTTGAACTCGGTTCAAGCCTAAAATCTGAGTTTTCTTTTCTCCACACTCGGCCGTCGCACACACAGGGGATCGCGATCTCATGATCCCGCATTTGTTGGTGACCCGATTTCCTCACGCGACTCCTTCTCCATAATCACGTCTGCCGATGGTAAACTCAGGAGAATCACATTTTAAAAGGAAGCCGACCACGTGGAAGAGCTCGGAGGTAAACCCTAGAAGGCGCTTCTTCCTCCCTGTTCGTGCCATCCATCGAGAGCAAAGTCATCGCCGGCCGAGCCTCTCCTCCGCGAGAATGTCATCGGCCAAAGCCTCTCTCGAGCGCTCTATTTCTCTCGTTCGCAGGCAGTGGGCGGCTGCCTGTGGTGGCTAGCAGCAGCGGTGGTTGATGGCAGAGCAGAGAATGTCTTCGGTACCTCCTCTCCCCGAGCAGTAGTGGCTGATCGAGAAGATTGTCGCACCTCCTCTTCCGAGCATCGGCCTTCCCTCTCGAACGTGGCTTGGCTTCCCGATCGTGTTGACAACCAACTTTTCCCTAATTGTGATTTTGGTCTTCTGGTCATGGTGGCCGATCGTAGGAGAAGTTTTTCGATGCTATCCTCCTTCCTCTCTGGAATTGTAATCTGGGCAGCGGATCTTCTTCGCTAGCACACTGGGAAAAGAGTTTTCTCTGTCACCAATCGAAGAACCCTAATCGCGCCACCTCTTGCTTGTTGCTTCTTGCAAGATAAGGATCAGTCGGAGGTTTTGAATCTTCTCCCAGATCTTGCCATCCATGGCCACGATCTTAAACCACTATCAGAGCTTGCACTTCGACTGTTTTGAGTTGTCGGAGCTCACTGATCGCCACCTAGCTTGTGAAGTCGCTAAGATAATTCTGTTTTGTTGGTTAAAGTTCAGACCATTTGTTTCAAATTAGCGATCGAAGATTGACCACCGAAAACTATATCAGGAATACGATTGTCGATGATAGTTAGAAAATCTCAAAAAACAGTCACAACAACCGTTGTTGTGTGTTTTTCGAAATAAAGTTTTTTTCTTGAATCAATCATTATCGATCATCGACTAGTACCAAAGATGATGACGCAACTCATGGCTTTGGAAGCCGTCCAGATAAAAGCTTGGCGTGGATTACTAGTAGAGACGGAACTTCGACAAGAACCGTTCGATTGATGTTAACCCCGCTCAACGTTATCCGAGAGGTACACGTAGAATAATTTATTATTCTAAAATTTTTAATTTTTGATCATGCCTTGTATACTGTTATTTTCTACATGTGTTTTATTAATAATTAGGTGTAATTATTTATTTTCTTTCGCTATGCACGTTTGCAAAATGTGTAAACATGCGTGTTGCGCCGGGAAAGAAATCCCAACAAACCCAACAATCTTAACTGGAGGTTAAGCAAGGTAAGTCCAAGCAGGTCAAGGGTGATCGGATGCTTAGTAAAAGTAAATCTTGGGGAGTGACCTTTAGGAGAAGTCTAGTAGATCAGACTTATAAGGTAAGACTTAGGTAAGCCTAGTAGATCAAATAGACTATAGTTAAGGTTTGGTTGTTTGCTTGTTTGTTGTATGCATGTCTTGCAGAGATTTGGAGCTAGAAGCATGACTAAGGAAATATACAGAAGCAAACAGACGTGGCCAAACTATATCTGAAGGGAATCGGAGTCGACTCAAGTAAAATCAGATCAAACTAGATCTGGGTGCCTAGACAATCCAAGCGCCTATACTAGGATAAAATCGCAACATAAAGTTTGACAGCTTCAGATCGGATTGGATCAAGTCGGGGCGTCGGAAAATAATCCAAGCTCCCGGAATGGTCTTTATAAGACCATCAAAGATAACCAATTCTCTATGACTCTTCATCTTCTGCTATGTTCGTGATCATTCTCGAAGCTTTACTTGTGCGACTAGGAATGTTTTTGGAGAGGTAAAAATATAATTCTGGATCGAATCGGCAAAAATATTATTTATTTTTAATTATTAGCATTGTTATTATTTATATCTTTGTGCTTATAATTAAAAATTATAAGATTGAGTTTCTCCGTCTTAAAAAAAATTTCTGGAAAGAAAAATATTAGTGGGCAAGCACTTCTCGTATATAGGCCTTAGAATACTACTTTGAAAGGTTGGGAACTAAGTAAATCTCTGTGTCATATCTTTGTTCATTATTACACTTCGATACCACTAACAGTTTGATACAAATGAAAGAAACGATGAAATTGCCAATTCATCATCCTTCCATGCTGAGCTGCCAACAAATTGATGAAGTCACCAACCAAAGGAGAGCAGGTCCAACTGCAGCAATTGCTATTATAACTACCAAATTTCCAATAATAATTAAGATAATTCTTATACCAGATAATAAATATGTTAATACACGTTTCTTCATTAGTTGCTAAATGATGAAAAAAACAGCATTCTTTTGAGTAATTTTATTAGGCAATAGTTTGGCTAGTTTTGACGTACAATTTACTTTAGAATTTAATAGGCAAGCGACTGCACTGCAAGACCATATTATCAGGAATGAAAAAAAAAAATGACTTTTTTTATGTAATAGACAATAGAATCATCCATATTATGTACAAGCCACAGGTAGATAGCACATCTCAGTTTTAGATACTTGGAAGCAAGAGTACGAGTACCAGTGCAGGTGTAACAATGAAATTTTCAAATGTTATAGTCGATGTTAGTTTTGTTTTGTGACTCTGAACGCTTTACTATATTTCCCTGCTCATCGTATATGTCCAGGTTCTCACATGGTGCAGGGAAGATAGGCCCTATGGCACGACCCTCAACATACGAGCATTGGAAAACATGCTTATTGTAGCTTGACTGGACAGACATGTCCCGGAAGCTAACACCTTTGATGGGAATCTCTTCACTGCCATGGAGCCGAACAGGAACAAGCACATCATGCCCATGGATCCCCTTGAAGGATATATTCTTAATGATTGGAAAAGCTTTGGGGTCAAATCCTGGGGGATGCTCATTGTAATCTGTCTTTATGACAATTCCAACTCGCAGATTATGAAGGGTCACATTTCGGTAAGTGATGTTTTGAACATAGGCCCCTCTCCCTGGGGCTGTCTTTATTCTTATGCCTCGCCTTGAATCCCAAACAATGAGGTTTTCCACCAGAACATTTGAAACTCCACCTGACATCTCGCTGCCTATGGATACTCCAGCACTGCGATTCATAAATATAAAAGTTGAAAAACATGAGATCCCTTTAAACATCAAGCAGGGAAAATAAATTGAGCAGAAAGAATCATCCTGACAGAAGTATCTATATTTCTTCTGCTGTGTTGAACACTATTTGTTTGACTCATACAGAAAGGAAAGAAGAGGCTCAGGCTTTGTAGAATTTGTATATCGGTGAGAGATAGTACTGCTGGTTTGTTTGTTGCAAAAACAAGCTCTTTCTCAATAACTACTCTTAATAGGTGCAAATAAATCCGAGTGCTTGGAAAATACTTAGCTACTTTAGGTCAAGAGTAATCTAGACTAGTGGATCATTCTTCGTTTAACAACAACAAACAAGCCTTTATCCCACTAAGTATAGTTGGCTATGTGGATCCTTGCGATTGGATTCGATCCCCTATTAAATCCTTATCTATATTTGAATAAATTTTATCATATTTTATCATCACTAACTAAGTTTTCTTTGATCTCCCTCTTCTTCTATTAATAAACGTATTTGTCATGGTCTCACATTGTTTAACTGGAGTATTTATTAGACACCTAAGTATCTATTAATACCATCTTAAATGAGATTCTCGGATTTTTTCTCAGTAGACATAATCCCAACTTTCTATCTAATATTTTTATTTCTTATCCCGTCCATCGTCGTATGCCCGTACATCTACATTAACATTCTCACCTCTACAACTCTCATCTTTTAATCATGCACTTACTTAATAACCTAACATTTAACTTCATATAACATAATACATCTAACCGTTGTTTCCTAAAACTTTTCTTTAAACTTTAAAGGCATCTTATGATCACAAAAACACTTAATGCCCTCCTCCATTTCAACCATCTTACTTCTTCATATAAGTTCTCCCAAAATAATGAGGTTGAATTTGTAAGATTAAATAAAATCATAAAACAAACAAGAACAACATGATCAGAACTGTAAGCCTCTAGTGAAGTCTTCTGACATTTTGACGGAAAAAAACAAATTGGTTGATTGAAGGAAAAGTCTATTAGATTTACTTATGCAAGGTTTGTGACAATCAAAAGAAAGAAGACACTAAGAAGAGCATCAATTTCAAAATGGAAGTTCCCTTTCGTAGAACCTATGTACTATGTACTATGAGAACTTATTAGCCTAATGAAAACTATCAGCATTTGATTACAGGATGCATCTAGAATATCATTATTTTGTATGCATACCACAAAAGAGAATTTTTTTTTTCTCAGTAGCATTGATTACCAAACTAAATATGCAAATTTTTGTAAAATCATACCTCACCACAGATCGAACAGTGAGATTTCGGAGAGTAATATTAGTAGATGGATGCCCGTATTCTATTCCATACTGATCCCAGCCACTCTTTATGGCTATTGCATCATCACCTACACATATGTATGAGTTCTCTATCAAGACATTCTTGCAAGAATCTGCAGAGACCATGAGCAGTTGTCAGGATCAGAACTGCAGTTGTTAAGAGACAAGGGAAACTAACAATTCAGATAACTTCAAAACAAGGATCATAAGTAAATCTCTGCCTTGAATGAATTTATTGATTTTTCTCAAGAATAAGAAGAGTCATATGTTTTCTTCTTTTAGGCAAAAAATAAAAAATAAAATAAAAGCTGGAAAGGAACAGTATATCTAAGGATTAGAGTTACTTAATCTAGACAAAAAAAAAGCATTAGTACTTAGCAGTTAGGCATCCAAAAAGAAGTAATGAATCAGAGAAATGGAAGATCTTGAAAAAGAATCCTTCAAAGTCCAAATCAAAGTGACAAGAGGCTTGACGCTGACATTGCATACCTGGGTCAATCCCATCTGTATTTGGAGCTCCAGTAACAGGAGCCAAGATGGTAACATTAGAGACTGTTACATTATTGCAATCATATGGATGGAATGTCCAAAAAGGAGAATCACGCAGAGTTATGTTTGAGATGATTATATCATTGGACCACATGAGTTGCACAAGAGGTCCTCTTGTGTAGTTGAGAAGTTTTTTCTTGTATTTAGTCCACCATGAATGACCTTGACCATTTATTGTACCGTTATGTCCTGTTGATACACAAGAAATGCTTTAAATATAGCAGAATACTTGGAAATTTCAAGTCACACAATCCTAACAACAAAGATGTCATCATCAACATAGCTCATTCTTTAACAAACACATATTAAAGGTAGGCTATAAATGAACCAAATGTTCGTGAACAAGCTTAGTGTTTGGTTTGATAAAGCTCATTTATGTTCAGTTCAATAGTTGAACACTAGTGGGCTTGGTTTGTTAATGTTCATGAAATAAAGTTCATCAATCAATAATTTATGAATAAACTTATCTAATAACTTGTGTAAAATTTAATTAGAAATCTATTCTTAATTTTTTATTCAAATACATAAAAATATAATAATTTATTTTTATAATCTTAAATTATTCAGAATATCTTCAAAATAAGGAGATAATATAATTTTTATTTATTAAATAAACATTTATCCTAATTTATAAGGAGAACAACATTGTCAATTGAGTGCGATAAAAAGCTCGAGGTCAGTTTGAGCTCGATATGATTTTTAATAAACAAGCTTGTTCAAGCTCGATAAGTAAATAAACAAGCTTGTATACAACTAAATTCAGCAATGCTCATTTACACCCCTAATTAAAGACATAAGGTAGCACGCTACTATGAATTTTATAAGATCATGAAAAGAAGCGAATGGATATGAGACAATATAGAAGTTAATGTCTGGAAATGAAATCACCCACCTCTCAGCAAACTATGGGAAAAAGCTGTCTTGTTAAAACAAACTATGTATTTATAAAAAATGAGATAATTGCCAGCAAGAATCTTTTCACATATTTCAGTGATCGGTGGAAAGGGAAAATCACGCTTGTCCATTTGTGCTTTAAAAAACAGAAGTTGATAGACCTGCCTGAAAATAATGCTGGAGGAATTCTAATTTGTAAATAATCTTTTACTGGGAAGAAGTTGCTTGATGCTTCACACCTAATTTTAATTCATACAATTGCTTTTCATGTTTATAATAACTAGAGCAATTACACAAACATGTCAAAAAGGATACTGGAATTAGATTTAAAAAAAACATCTCAATGAGAATAACTTTAAGTCCATGTATATGTTTTCAACTAGATTTAGTTGCATAATATGGTGAAAAAAGGTATATAACTACATATTATGGCAACAATGTAATATTGACTTGACGAAGTCATACCAAATGTCATAGACTTCGGTAGACAACTTTCTGAAACTTCCTGATCCTTTTGTCATTGCAAGCTTACTATAAATTATGGATATGCATTATAATTAATGGTTTTTCTCATATACAAAACAGAAAAAACAAAGTCTATTCTTTTGTTTATGTAGTCTAGTTATACTTTCATAAGAGACTTCGAGCCTATGGAAGTCCTTATAATTTGCATATCTGACAATTTACATACCTCAATAAGTTATACTTTCATAAGATGCTCAGGAAGCAGTGGAGTTCCTCACAATTTATATATCCCACAGAAAAACAAGAATTCTACAGAGAACAAACATTCTTCTCCATTGTGTTACAAATATGCACTCCATTTTTTTACCTCGATAGGTTAATATCTTAATCTTCCATTTTGTGTCAACATTGCTTGGACTTGCAATTTTCATGTTAGATTGCCTGTTCATAACATCTTGACATTTGGGATAAATGTAGCTTCAAAAACAGTTTTAGGGGAAGCCATGCGCTAATCGAGATTTTAGATTTGAATCAAGAAATAGAAACATGAAGTAGCAGAATTAACTACACTTACCAGTTATAATGACATCCTTCAAATTTTGACCATGTATGAGACTTCCATATCTAGGCCCATTGTGTTCCCGTCCATACCCATAAGATGGCAAAGGAGGCATCAATTGCCAATAACTCTCATCCTGATTGAGAAACAGCACAACAGATTTGGCAAAGAAAACAGTCACAGACCCACTAATAGATATAAACCATATTTTGAAAAGTATCCATTGAAAAGTGTTAAGTATATATTTCTGTATCTGCTATGATAGTATGAAATGCAGGAAAACTCACCCCCATCTCAGAAATTTATGTTGATTACATTGTGTCTTATGAAGTTTGAATACCATCAAGAAAGAAGATCCAAGGATGTAATCATAGATTGGCCAGCTACCAAGTACAGTTTCAAGGCAAAATTTAACCTGAACTTATCTTGAATTTGTGATTCACCTTAGGTTATTCTTAATTTAATCTAAATTTGAAATCAAAGAGGCACATTTTAGCAACAAGCACCAAACAAGTAAATTTTGCAGTGAAAGATTAACCGACAATAGAATAAAGTGCAGAGTTTAGTTATGATAGATGAATTGCTGGGTTATTAAGCATCTTTGCTTTGTTTGGACAGAGAAGAAAAGATGGAATTATGAACTTTCACTGATCCATTTTCCAACATTTTATGTATAAATTTGCTAACAAGACAAACTATAAGTAAAACTAGAATAAACATTACAATTTAACACAGATCATATATCTAATCTGAAGGAACTATGTTGATTTGAAGAGAAAATTAACATCTTGGACATATGATATGGAAAACATCCAAAAAATAAAGGCATAAGATCGCACTGAGATTACCTCAATCCCAAGAATCACTGCACCATCCGCGAGAAAGAGAGTCATGTGGCTGGTGAGATTGAAGGGCGCTGTGAGCCAGAGCCCAGCAAGAACATTGAGCTGCCCACCTCCCTTCTGTCTTAGCTTTGAGATCTCCTCCACAGCACGCTCAAACGCCCCGGTGTTCAGCGTCTTCCCATCCCCAACTGCACCGAAATCCGTCAAATTGAACACTGCTGCTCGTGTCACTGAATCCGGCTGGGGCGGCGCCACCAACCGCCAGCGAAAGAAAACAATGCCGTCCACCGAGGCACTCTGCCACCAGAAAACCAGCACGAGGCTCACGATCCAGAGCAGCAAAACCATCGTCCTCCGGGTGGTTAAAAGCCCCACCAGCCACCGAGGATGCTGGTGGAGATGAGATGTCCATGAGGAGGAGAACACCTCCACCATATATGTTACCAAAAGAATCGAGTCTGATCTTCAACTTTACTCTGCCAGAAGAGACGAAACCAGTATCGATTGGAAGATCTCGAACAGGAGAAGGGAATCGAGAAGGAGATTGGGGATTGCGAAGCTAGGGGCTTGGACATGGAAGGGATGGATTGGGGGTTAAAAAGGAGGAGAGGTAGGTTGAGTGAAGTGGAAGGGAAGAGGAGGGATGTGCCGTTGAGGGAGAACTCCGTCGGATTGCACCGCCAGATGCGAAGACGGCCATTGTATGATACAACCACTCTTCCTCACCTTACGATGTCGATCCAACGTTGAGATCATGAATACCATTTTTTTTTAAGATCCAGTGTTGATTTTGTTAAAAGAAAAAAAAAAGATAATCCTCCAGTGTTGAATTTGTTAAAAATAAAAGAAAAAGATAATTCCAATTATGAGGATCAAAACCACTTGAATGACAACTTAAATGTCCTACCGTAGTAATTTTTTTATTAAAAGATATACATGGATGATTATGAATCATCAATTCAATTACATTTTGTGAGTTTTATTATTATTGAAAATTTAGATATGCAATTAATAGATATAGTCATAATAGAATCAAATAAGTATGCATGAAAACAAACATGAACACCTTTATGCAATATGATTTGAAATTTTTGTTCTTATTTTATAATTTATAATTCATTAGTAAATCACTGATGAAAGCACTACTGACTTTTATTTTTCTTAGATTTCTTTTAGAAATGAAGAAATCTCTTATGATTATAATGAGAGTTTGAAGATTAAAAAGATACATAAGAGCACTCTTTTTTCTATAGAAGACGATTATAATGAGAGTTTGAAGATTAAAAAAAAAATACATAAGAGAACTCAAGAGATCAAAATAATATGCACTAACCTTTAAATTCTATCCTCCTTTTATAGGTTTCAAACCTCTTCAATTTGAATTCATCAATTAACTGAAGGATGCACTTAAAATTATTGAATTCCTAAAAAGCTGATCTGATTCTCTATTTCTCAACCATCCAAGCCATATTTAAAAAAAAATCTTTGGTTCGGATACATATAACCTCGACATCTCTATACTCGAGAAAAACAAATATATTCTTTCTCTACTTGGGAAAAGCAAATATCTTCTCTTTTAGCTCTTCGAAAGTAATCACTCTCTCACATTGTCGAAAACCTTATAAATCGAAATTCTACACACAGGTCATCTTGTTCCCCTCTCAATTCGCGACAAGTGAGTTAGGGTTATCGTCAAAACTCACCTATTGATAAGCTTTTCCTCTCCTATTTGAGTTTGGGATTTAATTTTACCTTATTAGCTTGTGTCCCGACGTTGACGCTGATTTTCTCCCTTCTCTCTTATTGTAAACTGTACTCTTATTTCAAAATGACACAAGAAGGTGTTTCAACCTCTCAATCTCGATCATCTCTAAAGGTATATATTTGGTTTCTAATGTAGTTAACATCTCTTGCACATGTTTAGGGTTTATCTTTCACGCATTAACTTGCATTGTTTGATTTGTATTGAGTTTAGGGTTTAGGGTCTATAAATTCATCGATGAACTTTGATCAAAATTCATTAGATTTCAAAAACTAACAACACTATGATGCTACAATTCAATAACTAGTACCAGGGTGGTATTGGATTTCAAAGAATAACACCACCCTAATGAGCATTCTCAAGTATTCAAAACAAAGTAGTTCTGGATTTCAAGAACCTGCTATTGTGATGCTAGATTTCGAATATCAATACCACTGTGATGTTGTTGCTAAAAAAATCAACACCACCCCAATTTAAAAAAAATAGAGAAGTTAGACCAACGTGATCCTATTTTTGAAAAAACTAGCACCACCACATTGCTAAAGATAAAGAAGTCAGAGGACATAGTATTTTATTAATGACAAAATCTTGTAACCACTATTTGTTCATCTAGATTGTGAGAAATTTATTTATTTTTCATGTTAGTAATTTATAGTTTTAAAAATTATAAACACCAATTGCATGTTGGCTAGAAACTCCAAACACTCCAATAATGAAAGCAAATCATTGTAGTTTTGTTCATTTATATGATCAACACAAAGCAATCATTAAACAACCCCTTTTTATTATTATTTTGGCATACAAGATATTCAACAAATTCATGATCGTTGGTGCATATATTTTAAAGTTGAGATTCAACATCTTAAACATTTAGTTTTAAGTACATATTCCAGGTTTAAAAGTCAAAGAAACTTTATGTTTTTTAAGTTTCATCAACACATAATATCTTATATTAGAAAATTAATTATTTTAGATTTTTAGGTGCTCCAATTGCTTTCACTAGAAAAGATGTGTCTTTGTTGCTTGGTATTGCAGACAGAGATGCTTTTGTTCCTATGAACTCAACTAATACGTTGGGTGATCTCTTTCTTGCTCACTTCTCTAATTAAAAGAACCTACTAGATCAAGAATTGAGGAATTGTTGAAGTGGGCAAGGGCTGAATCTCAGTGAAGCCGAGGTAATGCCCTCCTCCGTCATGACTATAACTACAGCTTCTCAATTTATCTCCTCACAGATGGTCGTGGGGCCGACTATATGGGGCCGCTAGGATGGCGAATTCTACTTTTTTGCTGAAGAGGAATTGTTTAAAATATATTCTCATAGATTTGAAGCAGATGATGATGTTTTAGTAATTTATAAATTGTACATTTTGTATATATTTGTTTGTGTTATTTTTTTCTAGTACATCTAACTTTCCTATAGGTCATGTAGATATTGTAGATAATTTTGACAATCTAGGTAGATTCAATTGGGTTGAAGTCATTCATCAATTTATTAATCCCTAATTACCTACCATCGGAGACCTTTTGTTCATCAATTAAGACATATCAAACGATCATCTCAATTTCTTACCTAAAGAGATTTGTTAGTATTTTATCTATAAGTGAAGGGAAAGTCTTGAAAAACCGTTCCGATAGATTTTTGTAGAACAAAAATTTCTTGGAACGATCTCAAGTTGCCCGATCATTGGGCTCTTGTGTTTAGTTTACAGGATCCAATTATAAAAAGAATAATTTAACTAATGCGGAAACGTTAAATTATACCTTTCTTCCGACGTTACGGAAGACCGAAGTTTGTACCCGAAGACCTCTTGATCTTCTGCTGTATTCCTCTCCTCTTTCTCGAACGTTGTGTGGGCAACGATCCTTCGAGAAACTCTCCACCAGAAATCTCCTTCGATGGCTTGCTAAACTTCCTTCCTTCTTGTTGAAGAGAAGAGGAAGAAGAAGAGAGCAAAGGATTGGCTTGCCGAAAGCTTCGGCTACCACAAGATTAAGTTGTATTCCAAACCCTTTCCTTGCCTCTTCTTTTATAGCCTTACCATCCTATATTTATGGTATAATTAGGGCCATAAACATGGTATAATTATTCCATAAACATGGTATAATTTGATTCAATCAAATCAGAGAGTTTTGGAATGATTT
>JBBMKF010450594.1:0-12479 GCA_037834155.1 Curcuma caesia | reverse complement strand
GGACGGGAAGCGGTCGCACATCGCCCTCTGGGGCCCCCAATTATGAGACAAAAGTCCACCCATCGTGCGTGAACCTTCGTGATAAGTACGTGCGGCGTTCGATAAGTCTGTTTCACTTTTGCTAATTGGAAATTTTCTATTCGGCCAATAGCGAAGGACCACGTGGCGCTTTTACTTTTTTGAGGCCGTGCCTACTCCTCTATATTTATTCCGATTAGGTAGCCGTCATGAGGTATATGATGATAACCCTAATCTAGGGTTGATGCAAATCTAGGGTTTGACTGGATTTGGGGTTTGACTCTGATTTGGGGTTTGGACCCATTGGCCGTCTGCGGGGGCATCCATGATTGGAATCGCTAAATAAATAAATAGAAAAAAGAGTTTTTTAATAAAATAATCAAATAATATTTTATTTCGAAAATATTATTATTATTGTTCGGTATTATTACGACAACTATGACTTAGTTGTTACATCATAATTGCTATCATTTTTAATTAAATTTATATATATTATTAGTTTAGCAAAAATTATTAAATTTGATTAAAATAACTTCAACATGGTTAAAATTATTTTAGAAGCTAATTAATAGAGTCTAACAGTAGTTGATTTTGATTAAAGTTAAATAATGTTAATCAAATTTTATGATCGATGGCTCGATTAACATTTTATGATCAAATTGGCCGACCGTTCATTATTCAATATATTTAGGGTGCGTTTGATTGAAGGTAATCTGTGATTATCTTGGTTATCAATTAAAACCTTATTTGGTTTAGGTAATCGATGATTCCGAAGTAATGTTTCATATCCGACACATCAGCAAACGTCAGCGAAAGAGGTTATCTAACCTGGAATCAGATAACCAAGAAAATCTTAGATTTTTCTTGATTCCGAGGTTAAGCCTTCCTTTAATCGATCAAGTGATCGATTAAATGTCGTAACTGTGTCTCAGAAAACCCTATAATCGATCAAGTGATCGATTACACTTGTTCATAATCGATCACCTGATCGATTAAATGTCGTAACTATTTTCTCAGGTGATCGATTAGGTGATCTCAACCAAACAAACAAGGTTATGTTTCATTCCCTATAACCTTGGTTATGTGATAACTTGGTAATCACATCACCAAGGTAATCACAAATTACCCTCAACCAAATGCACCCTTAGAACATAAAGACATTCGCTGTAACATTACCATTTGACTATTATAAATTTATTAAATACTTTTATTGGGTAATTGTTTGATTATAACAAAGTGATAACTTTTACCCCAAGAGCCCCTCTAGGACTGTCTTACATGATCTGAAAGGGAGATAGATCACGGAGAATTTTGTCCAGCACAGTAGCCCTTTGCATGGGGGATCAGTGGACCAACGAGGTATTCTGCATACATTGGAAATTGATCTCATGATTTATTGCAGCAACACCACATGCAGGTACCAATTATGTCATCCCATGGGGCTGGGTAATTGTTTGATAATTTATATGTGTTGGTGAAATTATATCATAATTAATAATTGAGTTTGAAAGTGTTTGATGTGAAGAAATTCAACCCTCTTTAAGATTGCGCAACCGCATATAAATCAACAAAAGATTCAAGCTTTCCAACACAAGATCTTGTCGGAGATCTACAATAAATATGCGAAATTGAAAACGAAAGCATTAAAGAAAATGATAAATCGACACTTAATCTAGAGACATCCTCATCTTCATTGTTGTTAGAAGAACTTCAAGATCGAGGTGAATCAAACGCAAGGCCTGATCTTTCGTAGGTACAAGGGGCAAGGGCGAAGCCAAATGGTTTGCTACCCGGGCTTTAGCCCGAGGGCCCAACAAATTTACTATTTAAATTTATTATAGACAAATTGAAAATTATAGGAGAGAAAAGAAGATGGCCCAGGAAGCTCGGGATTAGCCCGGAGGCTACCCATTTCCTGGCTCCACCATTGACAAGGGCGATGACTCCAAATCTTGATTTGATTGGAAATAGCCAAATAGCCATCAGAGTTACCTCCTACGAGGACCACACTATATATATATATATAACCTATCAATACTACTTATAACATACTAATGAATTCTACACATGTAAGTCCACATTCAATAACACAAACTTATGATTAAAATATCAAATTAGATCACTTTAATGTGTTTGTTTATAATGGCAAATCTCTGTGTTACTAACATGTCAACACATATAATGGAGACTAAATCTAATAATCTCTCATTTGAGCTATATGTAATACCATATATAACACATAATACTTTAGTTAAGCTCAACAAAGTCAAAACTTTATGTGTTAAATACCTCGTTAGACAATCTAGTCTATTAATTCCATCAGTATATAACTAAAGCTCCAACAATAATTACAATACTAATATCATTAATGATATAGATCAAAATGTGTATGTGTAGCATAAGAATCACATGAAATGTGATCTACATATGTATATTCTCAACTGATCCTACTTATGACCCAAAACGATCTGAATCATGTGTACAAACACTTTATGTCAAGCTGCATTAGTAAACCATGATTACAACTTTATGATTTAAACCAAAGTCTCACATCATATTTATAAGTATCATATGCAACACTGCATTAGTAAATCATGATGTCTTTATTCAGAGTGTCAAAATAAAATATACATGTATCTTTAAACTTTAATGTATACAATAAATCAAAATATACACGTGTTCATAAATATAAAGCATCAAAGACTAAATACAGACTCCAACTAAATGAGTACTTCATTCAAAAGAAGAACCCTCATATTCATCACATGTTGATAAAACACCTTGGGTAACAATCCATTGGTTAACGGATCCGTCAACATGAAATCTGTCCTTATGTGTTTTATATCGTCTGACTATTCTAAACTCTTTCTTTAACTGCCAAAAATGTGATGTTAATGTATTTTGACTTTGATGAGCTGCAGCTATTCTTGGAATAGGGTTCTGCAATTTTATTATCACAGTTGGTCCTCAATGGCCTATTCATTTCATCAACAATCTACAATGCTATGATAAAGTTTCACAATCAAATCCCATGATTAGATGTTTCAAAGCGGGCTATAAATTTTCCCTCTATTGTGAAAGTCAATATAAGCATTTGTTTAATGGTTTTCTATGATATATCCCCTCAAGCCAACATGAAAATATAACCTAAAGTGGATATCCTAATGTCTAAACATCCAACAAAGTCAGAGTTTGAATATCCAATCACCTCCGATTGATTGGATCTCCGATATGTGAGCATATATTCTTTAGTTCTGTAAAGATACCGCATAACATTATTTATGACTTTCTAATGCACTGGTCCAAGGTTATTTAAATATTCTGTCTAACATCCCTACAATGTACATAATATCCGGACATATATATACCTGAGCATACATGAGACTCCCCTACTGTCGATGCATATGGGATTTTCTACATTTTCTTGATTTCAAGTTCATATTATGGACATTATTTACAAGTTAAATCTATCACCTCTAGACACAAGAGTGCCCCCAAGTGTATAGTTCTACATGTCATATCGAATAAGCACTTTTTCAATATATGACTTTTGTGAAAGTCTAAGAATACCCCTTGAATGATTATGATAAATATGTATGCTTAATACAAATGATGTTTCACTAAAGTCTTTAATTTTAAAGTTTTCTAATCAAAATGACTTGGTATCATGTAGTGAATCTTTATTATTGCTTTCAAGTAAAATATTGTTCACATATAGGATAAGTATTATAAGCTTGCTCCGACTGAACTTAACATATATGCACTAATCAGCAAAATTCTCCTCAAAATCAAATGAGATAATCACCTGATCAAATTTCTTGTACCACTGATAGGATATTTATTTTAAACTATAAATGAACTTCTTTACATACTAGGTGCTTTGAATCCTTAGATTCAAAGTTCTCCAGTTGCATTATGTATATTATCTCCTCAATTCACCATTGAGGAATATAGTCTTTATGTCCATTTGGTGCAGCTCTAGGTAATAATAAGCTACAAGTACCATGATTACCTTAAGGGAGTCTTTCTTTGAAATCGATGAGAAAATTTTCTTGTAATCAATTTCCTCATTCTGAATGAATCCCTCGGCAACAAGGTGAGTATAATACGTGATATTGCCCAATGAATCTCATTTGATTTTAAATATTCATCTACAGCCAATAGGTCTCGCCCCTTCAAGTAATTAAAAGTTCTCAAACGTCATTGTCTGTCATAGACTTCATCCCTTCCTTCATTGCTTTGATCTATCTTTCGAGATTAGAGTATTGTTTAACTTCTTGAAAAGATGTAGGATACTTTCAAATCCTATGTCAAATTCATTCTCCTGAAGATAAACATACTCACATAAAATCATGGATCTCTTTTCTCTAGCAGATCTCCTTAGTGACACTTGTACTTGAGGAGGTTAGGGTACTTGCTCAACTATAGGAGGGAAACCCTCAAGTTGAGCAGGTGGTTCCTCCATTTGTATTGGAGGGGACACAGGAATATCATGGTGTACTATTTTCACTGGACATGTAACTCCAACGGCATAGGTATGGTTACCATATCACTACTAGTTGCACCAGTAGTAACCATGGTGGGATCGTCAATGCTCTCCTCCTCAAAACATATATCCTTGAATTTAGTGCTCCCATTGTCCTTAATAAACTTGGCACTACCCATCTCGAAAAATTACCTACTTGAGGAGACGTAAAATTACTTAAAGCCCCTCGACCTTTCAGAGTAATTAGCAAAATGACAACTGATTGCCCTTGAATATAGTTTTCTTTTGTTCAACCTATAAGACCTAGCCTTAGTTGGACAACCCCAAATGTGTAAATGTCTAATGCAGATTTTTTACCCGTCCACGACTCATATGAGGTTTTAGTTACTGCTTTACTAGGTACTCTATTGAGTAAGTATATTGCAATCTTGAGCGCTTCACTTCACAAGGACTCCGATAAAGAAGTAAACACCATCATACTTTTCTGCAACGAAGGTGGAATCCGCCACCTTAGCGGCTCCACACGATCGCCCTCACGACCATTTGTGAGGAGGTAAATCGGGAAACTGCAGTTGGTCACGACGCAAGAGGGTATTGCTTGGTTTCGCCAGGATTCGAACCCTTGCCCTCTTCTGCAACTCTGCTGCGTCGTAACTAACTCAGCTATATCCGGGGGCAACTTGTGAAACTTCAATATCTACGAATTTATTAGCTCAATGACAATTGACGCCTACAATTCGTCCTGCTACTTCTCGTGGATTTATAATTAAAAAAATAATTCATCATTATCTATGCATCCTCGGTAAATCTGACTTGTTCTGTCCAAAATATTAATTTAATTCTTAAAAAATTATTAATTTCATTCCAACTTAATAAACTCGAATGGAACAATAAAATCAATTAGATCAAAATTAAAAAGTTTCATTGCGAAATTGATTCCTAATCCTACCTACCAAATGCAACCAGTAAAGTTCACCTTAATCGAACCTTTAACCTCCCTTCTTAAACCAAATAAACTCTTATGAACAAAATAAAATAAACACTTTATTTATTCTTTTAAAAATAAATCTAATAAATAAAAAGGAATTATTCTTTCTTTAAAAAATCATTGATAATTGTTCTTTCTTTTTTTTTCCATCACAAAAAAATATAAGAAAAAAAATCTTTCTCAATATGTCTCTTTAACCCTTTTTAATAACGTTGAAAAATAGCTACAATTGAGGAAAACACAACTAATAAGGCAACGGTCGAACCTATAAAGTCAACAGCGATGCCAATTCTTTTTCCCATTTCAACACGCCGCCGCCTTCTCTCCTCCTTTTCAAAGTTCGAACCCCCAAATTCCATTTCCCTCGACGTGACCGCACTTCCTCCTCCTCCTCCTCTTCCTCTGCTCCCATGGATAGCCGCCGATCCAAGTCCACCAGCGGAGGCAACTGGCAGATCGAGGGCTACGGGGATCGGAAGGCGGCGCTGCCACCCTCCGGCCTCTACGACTACCGGAGCTACAGCACCTACTCCTACAGCGGCTACGGATCCAAAGGGGTGAAGGAGAAGGCTGTCTCCTCTTCCTCTGCCGCTTCCTCTTCCTCTTCCAAGAAGAGCAGGTGGGCCCTGAGCGACCCCGATTTCCAGCGGAGGAAGCGCGTCGCAAACTACAAGGCCTACGCCGTGGAAGGCAGGATGAAGGGATCCTTGCGGAGGAGCTTCCGCTGGCTCAAGGATCGTTACAACAAGATGCTGTATGGCTGGTGGTGATTGATCCCTCCTCTTCAGGTAGAATCCCTAATCATCCTTCTGCTTTACGAACCGATTCTTGTTAGAAATAACTAATTTGGAGATGATTAAAAGCATTTATCCTTCTTGTCAAGTATGTGTTGGGATAAGTATATCTTCTTCTTCGATTGTCAAATATCGAAGCACAATATGGCAGTAAGCCAACTCCACAACAAGTCCACTTTCTGATGAGGATTAAAGATTCTCATGTCAATACAAAGTTAAATATTAAGCCACAAAATCAAATCAACTCTTAGATTAACACATGGATCCAAAAGCTTGAAATCACTGGACCTAACACCTTGATCTCCAATTAATCAAACAATTACTCGATTTCAGATATAAAAGATTGATGTCATAACATAGTCCCCTCTATAACATACTCATGGATTGAATCTCAGGTTGTAAATCCATAATACAATCACAACTTAGGTTAATATATCATGTAGCAAGTCAAAGATCAATTAATATTATAACTCAGGACAAGTATGAATACCCCAATCCACAATTGTCATTTAAAATCACAATGCAACACATGGGTTAGTAACTCAAAGTTTAACATCATCAATTAGAATCTCAATCATATAATATAGTTTAACCAAGGTTAACTCCATGCATCTCTTTAAGTGGCATCTTGATGAAGTTTCCCTTTTTTTTCAGAAGCAGGCAGTCTGAAGGCCTGCTATGCTTCATATCGTAATATCTAGATATGTTCTTACATAGTATAATTTCAATAGTATGTAGAAAGGGAGGAGGCAAGTTATCTAAAAGAGAAAAGGATGAGGAATTCAAGGATTAGTCAGAGGAGTTAGACTCAATGTTGATGTAAACGAAGTCCTGATAGATTGAAGGGGGTTTACTGGAGCATGAGCTCGACGTCAAATCCTTCCAGGGCTAAGGGAGATTGGATGGCATTGATCAGCAATGAAGAGCCTAATTTCCTGATGGATATAATTTTCTTGCCAACAATGGATGTAGAGCTGATATGCCTTGTAATCTTCTTCAATGACATTCATAGTCCTAAAATTGGAGACCATGGATCCCAACCATCCGTTCTATAGTGCCCTCTGCCTATGATTTTTGTGTCTTACTCTGTAGATGTTGCTGAAGGGGAGGAGTGTTGCGAGAAGCCGGTCAAGTAGTCTTCTAGAGAAACCTTATTAGAAATGCACTCCAATCACATTGGAAGGGATTCTAATCTTACTCACTTGACAGATTGAGATGAAGAAATTAGATGGTGTCCTTGAAATCCCAGTCATTATTAATCACATAAAATTCATTCAGAACCATCTTGGAGGTGCTGCAGAAGACTCACCTCACCATGGTAGGATGTTGTGGGAAGGCATCTGAAGATGGAGGAGTGCTGGAGGAAAGAAATGTATGGGTGAAGCTGAAGCACTGTCGTCGAGCTCAGCATGGGGGGAAGTGGAGCTCTTACAAGGATCCTTGGTATTTTAGCTCATAGGTGGGTTGATGACACATAGATGGCCTTAGTGCCAACATTGGCCATATCGAGAATTTATCCTCAAGGAGAGAAGCAAGTGATATAAGAGAGTGAGGCTCGTCATCGCCGACTTATCTTGTTAACAATGGTAAGGTAGAAGTGGCAGTGTTGTAGTGTTTGTAATGAGGTTACTAATTAGCTACTTAGCGCCAAAACCACAATACGCCACTTGGCTAAGTCCATCCTTCTTCGAAGGACGACCGGTGAATCACTCTAATGTCAAGGAAATCTTTGCCAGAGTCATTCCATGTGCAGTGAGATTGTGTATCTACTTTGTGCCATGAACTCCAAATGCACTTGGTTCAGTCCATCTTTGAACCACAGATGAACTGCTCCAACCCATAACGAGTGGGGCACCTTCGATCCTCCCTATCTTAATCTTGAGGAAATCTTTGCTGGAGTCACTCTATCATCTCCTTTCAGTATTAGAGACTTGAAAGGTTTAGGAGAAGTTCAACTTATCCACTTCTTGATTTTTTTTTTCTTCTCTTGGCTACAAGATATGCACTAAGTTAATGTATCCTTTACCAAGGCAATCATATTCATTTTGTGTTTACTGATGATACAGGGGCAGACCACTGTTGCTCAGAGCTCTCTGAAAGTAATTGGAATTGAAAGAAAAGTCCTCTACTTTTTTTCTTGTAGATTCCTATTAAAATGCTACTAAAAAGTAATAATGTGTTTTCTGGAGATGGTGGAGATGGTGAACACTTGTTGCTTGTCTTCACAATTTGTGAAAGTCGAGTAAATGCGAAAGTTAATGTTTTGGGATCTTATCAATTTCTGCAAAAGATAAAATCTACCATTTTAACGGTTTCACACGATCGATTCTATGATCATCTATGATGAGGTAAATTGAAAAATTATAATTGATCACAATTAAGAAGTGTATTATCTCAATTTCATTAAGATTTGAATTTTTATCTATTTTTATAATTTTATTCTATCGTAATCAACTGAGCTATCTTGTGAATTCACAATTAACCTGCTACAACCACGACGTAATGAAACAAGGTACGAAGCAATGTATTTGATTTGATGCAGCAGCAGTAAAATGTGGTGAGGCGATGAGATAGCTATCGCGATTAGCAAATCAACGCCCCCGGAACATAGTTGCGTTGGTTATGATGTAACAAAATTGTAGAAGAGGGTTAGGATTCGAATTCTCTTACGTCGTGCAATTTCTCGATTTACTTTTGTGGGGCCGATTAGCAAATCAACTACATGTTTTATTCCACCTTTTGCAAATCAACGACATGTTTTCCTACGGTGTCGCGGCGCTAATTAAAAAATGCATTATCTCAATTTCATTGAGATTTGAATTCTTATCTATTTTTATAATTCTATTCTATCGTAATCAACTGAACTATGCTTGTGAATTTACAATTAGCCTGCCACAACCACGACGCAATGAAACAAGGTGCGAAGCAATGTATTTGATTTGATGTAGCAGCAGTAAAATGTGGCGATGTGATGAGATAGCTATCGCGATTAGCAAATCAACACTCCTAGAGCATAGCTGCGTTGGTTACGACGCAGCAGAGTTACAGAAGAAGACAAGGATTCGAATCCAGACAATACCCTTCTACATCGTAATCACTACAATTTCTCAATTTACTTTCTATGATCGTGAGATCGATTAAACCCGATTAGCAAATCAACTACATGTTTTATTCCACCTTTTGCAAAGCGATTAGCAAATCAACGATATGTTTTCCTACGGTGTCGCGGCGCTATGGCATGTCTGGTAGTGTTGGAGGAGTCTCGTAGCCTCGCGGACCCCACTGAGATACGCTCCATGAGTGGTCGAGTAGTGGCCCCTGTGCGTCGCCTCCCCGGCGAACAGTATCTGCGGAGTCGGATCCCCCGCCGAAACCCTTGCTCCGGCCAGCGGCTCCGCCATCTCGTCCAGGTCGTCCCCGCTTGATCCCACCGCCACGTAGCTGTACGACCCGAGGAACAGAGGGTCGCTCCCCCACCCGCTCCGTTTGACCCTTTCCACCGCCGCCGACGAGGTCGGCGGAAGGAACGCGTCCAGCGTGGCGCTCACCCCGGAGACGATTTCCTCGTCCGTGAGAGCCTCCAGTTCCAGCGCCTCGGCTCCGGCGAGCCACGCCAACAGTACCCGCGAGCCGCGGTAGATGGGGCAGATCGACCCCGTTTTCCTCATCCACCGCGGGACGGCCCTTTTCGCCTCCTTCGTCGGCGGGGCGAACGCCATCTTGAGGAAGGGGAACCGCGCCTCGTCGGCGCCGCCCACCTCCATGAACAGCTTGTTCACCACGCCGAACCCCAGCCGCCTGATCGCCTCCTGCTTGCGCTCGGGGAGGGCCGGGGAGAACTCCAAACCGCTCGTGTCGCCGCCGCCCTCTTTCCCCAGCCCGGCCTTCAGAACTCCCAGCGAGACCGTCACGATGACGTGGTCCGCCGTCATGGTCGGGTTCTCGCCGCCGTCGAAATGGAGCTTCACCGGGCCGCCGTCATCGCCGCCGAGGCGCCACTCGATCCGCCGGACGCGTCTGCCGAGGAGAATCGTGGCCGGGGGCAGCGCGCCGGCCAAGTGTTCGATGATCCGAGAGTAGCCGTGGGCGATAGTGATATGATCCCCTGGGTAGTCCCTGTACTCGCCCTCCGCCGCCAGATCGAGGTCGCTCAGCTCGTCGGCAGAGGTGCAGACCCGCTCGGCGAATTCGCGCGACGCGAACACGGCCTCCTCCATATCCTCCAGGCTCCAGCCGCCGCCTACATCCGCCCTTGTTTCCCCCCGGGAGACGCGGTACTCTCGGAGGCCGCGGCGGAGGAACGGCCCAACGCCAGGGTGCTTCGACTCGACGGGAGCATCGCCGTCGCGGGCGGAGTCCATGAGGCCGCGGTAAAGCGAGGCGATGGGGTCGACGACGAGAAGCGGGTCGACGACGGTGCCTCCCTCCGCGACGGTGAGCGGATCGGAGGGGAACCCGTCCATGCGCTCCCAAGGGACGCTGGCGCTTCCGGCGAGGGCGCCGATGTCGGCGGCGAGGGCGTGGATCGGACTTCCGTCGATGCCGTGGATCCAAGTGGCGCCCATCTCGATGCGGTCGCCGGCGAACTCGGAAGTCAGCACGCGGCCGCCGATGCGATGGCCTGCCTCGACGACGCAGAGGTCGAAGAAGTCGCCGGCGGAGGCGGCGTGAAGGCAGTGGGCGGCGGTGAGCCCGGCCATGCCCGCCCCAATGACCACCACGCGAGGCTTCTCCGCCATGGATTCTGCTTCCTACCCTTCGCAAAGGAAGAGGCGAATGATGAACAATTTGAAGGCGGCTTCCTTTGCGCCCAAGCTACGTGAAGGCGGCTTCCGACCGTACGATTAGGTGCGATCCATCCTAACTGCTCACATTTGAACGGTTAAGATTAATCACGGCGGCATGGGGGTTTTATTACGCTATGTTGGAATAGGATGCGGAGAAGATTGAAAGGGAAGGAAAGAGAAGAGAAGGGAGAAAAAGAGGGGGTGTACATTAAATATATAAAACTATATATTTATATAATTTAGATTGTTCAATAATGGATTAATCATTGCCCTGTTGAGATTGGCTCTCGGACACGTCACTGACCATTCAACATCATAGTTGACCTCGCAAGGAGAAAGGAGACAACGAGCTCCAAGATCCTGCAAGCATCAAGACAGTGAAAAGGAAGGTCAGGGGCGCTCTGTATGGCTCGATCACTTTGACGCTCTAGTCAATCATCGAAAGAAGGAAAAATTCAACTGGAGGGATGTGATCAAGATGTATGCGTACCTGTATATGTAAGGAGTGCGGGTTATATAGGTGAAGGTGAGAGAATGATAAAGACATGTTTTATCCTTAATTAAGAAGAATATCCGTGCACGGAGATCTTGTCACAAAATGTGTCTCATCAGGGTGGGGAAAGTGTTCCATCTTTGTTATAATAGCGAAAAGTTGTATCATTCATCACATTATGCCATCAAGCCACATAAGTAGGGGAGTAGGTTAGCCATCCTATTACATGATTACCTATATCCTCCTAGCGGCGAACTGACTGTCCGAGGAAAAGGAGGGGGAATCGGTTGTGTCAAACAAGGCACTAAGGAAAAAAGGGCTTGTCAGCGGAGAAGTCCGCCATTGAACTCCGAGTCGACTTGTCGGGTGTTGGATCCCGACTTGAACTGCTCTCTTAGTTGGGCTCAGATGCCCATGTTTGAATAGAGTATCGAATTGGGAAAGGACCGACCTGGGGACATGAGGCCTAAAGCCCAGCCGGAGTTCGGTCCCTGAGCTAGACTCGGCTCTCGGGAGAGAGGTCGATCATCATACCCGAGCTGAGCCTAATCGTCAAGTCAGGTGACTGAACGAGAGACTGGGGAATGTGGGATTTCCGTTGGATCCAGGCGTCGGGTTGAAGTAACCAGGTCGGGATGCAAGTCGGGACGTGAGGTCAAGTCATCCTTCTATCCATCGTGCCATATACAAAGACCGGTCTTTGACTCTGTGAGCAGGGTCCGACCACCTCATAATACGCATAACAATCATTATATGACTTCATATTTGTATCAAGTAGCCATGACTGCCTTTTATTTATTCTCTTGTTCTTTGTTTCCCCTTTAATCTGATGTATGATTCACTTTTAATGTGTCCTTTCTTATTGTTTTTATCTTCTCTAATTTTCCACAATTTGTGCCCTTGATCATTCTCT
>JBBMKF010450584.1:0-12480 GCA_037834155.1 Curcuma caesia | reverse complement strand
TAAATATGAATAATATGCGGAACATAAGTGGATGCATTTAGCAGGTGTGGTACACGTTTCGACTAATGCGGCCAACTCGATATTAATGCATGCTCTCATCGATTCCACCAGATCCAGTAACTTGGATGGATACGATCGAGTGCATGGGACATTGATTCGTTGATTGAGGGAACATGATCATCTTTCATTAAATATAATATCCAACTAAAATTATAGAGCTTTTAGTTTACGGTTGGTTGGTTTTATGTAATATATCGATCAGGTGGGACGAAACGAAATATGGCATCTAATTTTCTTTGCATTTTCTGGTTGATATTAAAAAAAAAAAGAGTATCTATCAAATACGGAACACAGAAATATCACAAACCATGAGCTCTGCAACTCCGGAAAACAAGTCTTTGAGCGAGCCTACAGTTACTGGGATTGATAGTTAGCGTGGGAATCAATCAATTAATATATTTTTATAATAAGTGTTAGGACGGATCGATGTATCTCGTAATAATATGATATATATTGTCCAAGTTCTTAATAATTTTCCTCTCGTCCAAACTGTCTAGTATTTGATTTAACCGATCTATTAGGATTTATCTGTCTCAAGAATTATCATGGATTTTATGAAAGCCTTCTACCATTATTCTCATGGTTTAGATCTTCCTTATCTCCTTTGTTTTTTCTTGAGATTTTATATATGGCTCCACAATGATATGATATTGTTTACTTTGAACCTGTGGGATTTTGATTGTAATCCCAACAATTCTCCCTTTAAATAAAAGACCATCATACTACAATTGACGTAAGTTTGATGTCCAATCTCTTGATCTACTATATCCTTCTTGTCTCGATGTCCAATTCTCTTGATCTGTCAAAATTACCTAATATCATGGATTTTATTAAGAGCCCCTACCATTATCCAGTTTTCCATATCTTCTTGATTTTTTTATGAGATTTTCCATATGATTCCACATAGATCATAGCTCTACAATGATATAATATTGTCCGACCTAAATCTTCATGATTTTATTTTTGAGTTTTACTCGAAAGACCTCGTATCATGAAGATATCTTCCATCTTATAAATATTTATATGATCTTCTTCATGCATTTCTAACATAAAATTTTGATTATAATCCCAACAACAAGGCCTAAACATTATTTAAAAAATTAAAAACTCATTAATATATACTCCTATAAAGTCCTTTTTATCAAGAACTCACGATTATTTAAAAGTATTAATAAATGATCATAATTGGATTTTGAACTCATGAGCCATTGATTAAAAAAAAGGGAAAACTTTATGGATTGTTCCATCAGTAATTTATCAAAAGAACTGATCCAAATTTACTAAATAATTAAAAGGCATATTCTAGAATTGCATCCTTCCTTGCTACTTGAGCGGTAACAGAGCTACACAACAGATTAGGTGGAGAAATATTTTAAGCAACAAATGATAAATTTTAAAGTAAAATGAACCATTTGAATATTCAGCATATATAGCTAGGTTTTCTCTTTGATGAATTAATTGTCGTTACTGCATGAAAAAAATTGAGTTAGAATATAGTTTTACTAGCCAAAATTAACATATTTTTATTCACAGTTACAAATTATTTAAAATCGCAAATATATCTATTCTCTTTCATTTTTTATAAATTGACTTTGTTAATCTCAATAATAAATATATATATAATTAATGTAATTTATTGTAAAAAATACACATAATTCATATATTCAAACATTTAAAAACGCTTTAGTATAAAGTATCGAGACATTTATATTTACAATAATTTTTGCACTTGAATTTAAATATTCTAAAAATAAAATGTCTTTTATAGAGTATGGTGTGCTTTTCTTTTGGCCATGTCCTTAATATAAATTATTGATCATCAGTCATGCATGTTATATCTATCTCTGATTAATTATTTAAGATTAATTTTTTAGTTGAATTTGTTGCTTCCGCTCATGGAGTAGTAATTCATTGAGTTAGTCCATCTAAATTTCATTTTGGCAAAATCCTAATTAGGGTTCCGCCAAAAGGATCCTATTAAGTTGAGAAGTCGAGAAGTTTGGAAGTTACTCAGCTCTGATAATTGGAAGCATGTCTAAAATACGACTTTATTGTCCCAATAATGCAATTGAACTATGAAAGATTATTTGGAAAAGTAATAAATTAAATTCTCCCTTTGCATTACACATATCACATGGTCCATGCAAATATTTCCGTTACTTTTCGCTTCAAAAAATTGACTGAATTAATAAATCCTGCTCATTAAATCAGAAAGAGATAGTGAAACAGTCCCCATCACCAGCAGAACGCACGATCAAGGTCGAGCTTCATTGAAAAACATTATATAAGGAGGCAAAGGCGCTCCTTCAATTCCATTCCCATTCCCACAACTTCATCGATTTTTATTTTCATATACCATACACTTCATCTTTAGTTATTTAACCTCATTTCGCATGGCCTCCATGGACTCTGCGTTTCCTGAGAGGAAGAAGAAGCCACAGGAAGCTGAGCAGGAGTTGGTGTTGGACTGCTCCGTCGACTACAAGGGGAGAGTTCCCAAGAGAGCTTCTACAGGCTGCTGGAAGGCATCGTTTTTCATCATAGGTAAGCAGCAACCTCATATTCACATATCGATTTGAGTGTTTCGATCGGTTCTTGATTTGAGCGTACGTGCAGGGATCGAGTTCGCGGAGAGACTGAGCTACTTCGGCTTGGCCACCAATCTGATCATCTACCTCACCGAGGTGCTACACCAAGACTTGGAGACTGCAGCGAAAAACGTCAACTACTGGAGCGGAGTCACCACCATGATGCCGCTCGTCGGCGGCTTCGTGGCGGATGCTTATCTGGGCCGTTTCTCAACTGTGCTACTCTCCTCCGGCATCTACATCGTGGTAACCATTAAACTCTGCTCTGGTAATTTATAAATATATTTTAATAAAAAATAAAAGTATTGATTTGATTGTCTTTCTCTCGCACGATTGAAGTAGTCACTTTCGAATAAGATGCTACAGCCTGCAGTTTGCCAGTCCGAGTAAGCACATCTAAATCGTCAGTTGGAGTATTGGATCCCCCACGATAATTAGAAAAGAATCAAATTGGAGGAGGTGAAAATGCAATTATATCGTATGCAACAATATTTCAATAAAATTAATAACTTAAAAATATAAAGAATACACCATACAGGGGTTTCTTTGGAAAGCAATTTAAGTCAAAGGCTCTGTCTTTTCCTAGGTTTTAAAGTTAGTAGGTGTTTATGTAAAGTGATTCAATGAGTAGGAATCTCATTTTTCACTTTAGACGGTGCTATCAAATCGCGTTAACTTTAAAAAAGAATCTTGCTTCCCTTGTTGTTGGGTTATATTGGGTTAATCCAAGGTGCTAGCAGATTAGTTTAACTTTTTCAAAAGGGAAATTTACTTCAATAATTGTCCAGTGGTATTCAGTCCTTTCAAGTCAACTCGCTAAGATTTTTAAAATATTAAAATTAGATTTCTTTCAATAATATTATTAGACAACTTTATACGTTAGTAAAAAAATCTTTTACCTATAGTTACGTTAGATCATAGACATGAAATATCCAAACTGATCCGATAACTCTGGATGCAGGGTCTGCTCATGTTGACGATGACTCAACTGATCCCGAGCCTGAAGCCCTGCGAGCTGGCCACCTGCCGTCGGTCGCTCCGTCTCCACGAGATTATCTTTTTCCTCTCCATGTATCTGATCTCCGTCGGCACCGGCGGTCACAAGCCGGCGCTGGAGAGCTTCGGCGCCGACCAATTTGACGACAACGATGCGACGGAGCGGAGGAAGAAGATGTCGTATTTCAACTGGTGGAACTTCGCTCTCTGCAGCGGTCTTATTTTGGGCGTTACCGTCATCGTCTATGTGGAGGACAATGTGAGTTGGTGGCTCGCCTACGTCCTGCTAACCGCCGTCATGACCATCAGCATCATGATCTTCGTCGCAGGCAGACCAATCTATCGTTATCGGGCGCCGGAGGGGAGCCCCTTTACGCCAATGCTGCAGGTGATAGCTGCAGCGATGGCCAAGAGAAGGCTTGCTCTGCCTTTCGATGAAGGGGAACTTTATGAGGTCCCTAAAACAGAACAAACAGACAAGAGACTTCTATACCACACCAATAAACTAAGGTATCGTACTATAATTGCAAAAATTTAAGCTTCTTTAAAAGACAATGCATATAATGCCATTTAAATCGTGCAGATGTCTCGATAAAGCTGCCATCGTTGAGCACAAGGGCGATGAAGTCGCCTTCGCCATGGAGAAATCGAACCGATGGCGTCTCGCAACAGTAACCCAAATCGAGGAACTGAAGCTCATCCTCTCCGTGCTACCCATTTGGCTAGCTGCGCTGCCCTTTGGCATTTGCGTTGCACAAGCAAACACCTTCTTCATCAAGCAGGGCACCATCACGGACCGTCGTCTCGGCCATTTCACCATCCCTGCCGCCTCTGTCTTCAGCCTTGGCGCCATCGGTATGCTCGTCTCTGTCACCTTCTACGACAAAATTCTCATCCCCTTCCTCCGACGGACCACCGGCCATGAACGAGGTATCACCATCTTGAAGCGCATCGGCATCGGCATGGCAATTTCTGCCGCGGCCCTCGCCACTGCCGCTCTGGTGGAGCGACGACGACTTCGACTAGTGGCCGAGGGGCAAACCATGAGCATGAGCTGGCTGCTGCCGCAGTTCATGATACTAGGAATCGGCGACGGCTTTGCGTTGGTTGGGCTGCAGGAGTACTTCTACGATCAAGTTCCCGATGGCATGCGCAGTCTAGGCATCGCATTCTATTTGAGTGTTCTGGGCGTGGCAAACTTTATCAGCAGTCTTTTGATCACGATCGTCGATCATGCCACTTCAAGGACACCAACAGGAAGTTGGTTCGCAAAAGATCTGAACCACAGTCGTTTAGACTTATATTATTGGTTGGTGGCAGCTATTAGCACAGTCAACCTATGCGGGTATGTGTATTTGGCTAAAAGGTACTCGTACAAGAGAGTACAAAACAACGTTAGAGTCATAGATTCACCTGAAATCGATGCCTAATTAAGCATTAATGTATAATGCTATGGCCGTTATATTTGTACTTTTAAAACCCTGGATTCGATGTCTCCTCCAGATTCCCTGCCGCCACTTAATTAAATAAATCGTCCGATCGATGATATCGTCGGTCAGGATTTCACAATGGACAGTAAGTTCCGCCAAGAGCCAAATCCTACCATCAGCTGCACCTCACTTAGGTCGCTAAAGATATGTTGGTGTTTCTAGCTAGTTTCTATGAAAACAAATAAATAAAATTAATAATAAAGAGAGTTGTTAGTTTTGTTAAAGATTCCAGCAATACTCGATGGTTGTGTTTTTGCTCTTTGTTCCAACTGCATGCTTAAAGTAAAGAAATATTTTATATAATTATTTTGTATATAGAACATGAATAAAAATACGCATGAGGATAGATTGGCTTGGACAAGAAACACCTTTTATAAATGATTTTTAAATTATTCCTATCCAAGAAGGTCGTAGTCTATTTTCAAGTCGTTTATGTTTATAAACCATCAAATCAAATTTTCGTTGAGTGGGTGCATGGAACATATTTTCCTCTAATCAACAATTTTATCAAAAATTAGGCTCACTTCTCTTAATCTATCAAGATTATCTTGGGTAAGCTCTTACAATCTAGCTCAGGCAGCCCTTCGCACTTACAGCATCAGTAAGCCGTCAGAAGGTTCGAGACTCTAGTCAAGAACACTAAAAAATTATAATGATTCATCGCACAGTTCGCACGCACACAGTTAAACCTTCACAGAAGCAATCAAGACGCAAATCTAATATTACATCAATCGATCACAATACAGGATAAAAAGAAGAACAAAGCAGGATGAAAGTTAATAAGGCACTACTTGAATGGACAATATTTCCCATTAGGCGGTTGTCTTTTGTCCGAGCATTCGCTGGCTCATTCCTCAACTGAAAGACATATTTACCCGTACAATGAGTATCCATTAACAGCAGCTGGACCCAGCCCGTAAGGATCGGTCCAAGCGAGACTACTCGAACTGAAATTTAAAGACGCAGGGGTTGATATATCATTCAGCCGACGTGACGTCGACAAGTACCGTAATGGGATTATTGCACCTCAAACCGGACTGGATCATTGCAGCTACTGCCCATGCCCATCCCGAGCGATCAGCTAGCAACAGTAGCTTTTTCATACCGAAACAGTGATCAACTGGATCCGTAAGGCCTCGGAATCCTCGACTCGACGGAAACCTCGGGCGTCCCCCTCTCGTTCCCTTCCCAACCCATGCAAATGCAAGCAAAAGATCTATTCCGGCCAGTTTTGAAAACCCCCTGCGCCCGCCTGAAAAGAAAGACCAGAAAGCAACCCTAACCCACCACAAAAGCAACAAAAAGCCAGCGATTGATATCCATTACACCATGTCCGACTTCAGTACTCCCTCCCACTACGTACTACGTTATATATATTAATTGCCATACAGCCCAGTTTTGAACTCCGTGAACCAAGTCGGCAGCAGAGGACGACGTCACCATATATAACCTCCGTAACACCAGCGTCATAAATATAACACGCTCCAAACTGGGGAAGATCATAGCAATATCTTCTCGGAATTAGTATCCGCGACGTATACCCAACCGACACGTAGGCGACGATGATGCTCGTTCGACGTAAGAACTCCATTATAATCTTAAGCTGAAGATTTGGCGTTACGGAGGCTGACATGGCGTCTGCCTGCGCCGCGCCCTCAACCGGCAACGCGACAGCTAAGTGGCGGATGGAACCACTCGTCGACCGCGGGGTCCTCCCTGCGCTGAGCGCTTCGGCGACGACCACCACTCACTCGCAGTCACTTGCGACACGCCTGCGAGGGGACCTGCGGATTTGCTCGCTCGCACGTACGCTATTGGTAAAAGAGTCGTACACGAGTTCATCTCGGCGATAAGATTCGACCCGTAATTGGACGGTTTCGGATCAAATTTTTACGGGCGTGATTATAGTGTGTTGTTCTGGTTCGCTTTCGCTTTCACTATTCACTGTTCCCTCTTTCCCCCTTCTCTAGTTGTCTGTTCTCTCTCCTTTGCACTTCCGCTGTAGAAAAAAGCAAGAGAACAAACAAAAGCTGTGAGCTAATTCTCCACCGTTACTCTCTCCAGCGCCACAGAGAGATCGATCGATGACTTCTTTGGGCGGGGGCGGCGGAGTAGGAGGAGGGCAAGGGGAGGAACAACTGCAGCTACTCCGCCACCAACCGCAGACGTACAGCTTCCACCACGTACCGCAGCACAGCCGGCGCGAGAAGCTCCGGTTCCCGCTGGATGACGAACCGCCGCCGCCGCCGGTAGCCTCGGTTCTACACGAGCAGTCGCCGCTTTACCCGGCGAATTCCTTCGCGCCCTTCCTGCCCTCCGTTTCCTACCCCTACCAAGGCGATGTGCACGTGGCGGGGAGTGCGTCGGTCCCGATCTCCGGCAACCAGATCCAAAATCAAGGCTTCTCCCTCTCGCTCTCCTCGCAGTCCCGGCCTACGCAGCTCGGGCCGTTCACTGGTTACGCCACGGTGCTGAGCCGGTCGCGGTTCCTGGAACCGGCGCGGAAGCTTCTGGACGAGGTGTGTCGCGTGGAGGGTCAGGGAGTCAAGGGATTCAGCACAGAGGTGGATCCGGCGACTGACTGGGCGCTGCCGGAGCACGGCGGGAAGGAAGGACGGGAGTGGAGAAACTCGAGGCTGCTGCTCTCCTTGCTCGATGAGGTGAGCATCAGAAAATAATTCATTCTCAGCGTTAATATGAATATCCATAAAAATTTTCGTTAAGATAAATAGCTAAAGAATTATTGTGCGAGCAGAATTTTTCTTGAGAGTACTGTGTGTCGCGGGCATAGGTCTCCGGTGTTGTGTCTATCAATCTAGGGTTTCGAAGTAACTAGTGAGATCATGTGATCCTGTGCTCATGATGACAAGATTTAAATGAAACGTAAATTTCTCTGATGAAATGACAGGTAGTGGTGTAGGCGACAAGATATATGAAGTCTAATGCCAATGTATCTTAAGAATCCTGTCGTGTTGCGTTATATAGAATTTCTGGAATAAATCTAACGATGATGTTGACTAATTTTAATTACTCATCAGTTATGTTCATGCATGTGCGTTAATATGTAAGAGTTGATTGCAAAAATGTTGTATATTCGCCTCTATTAATTTAAATGCTGTAGTTCCACAGATCATCAGTGACTCATTGTTTTCTTCTTTTGCAGTTAAATATCCGCTCTTTTTAATTTATATATCGTATATTTTCCTAACCTGTTGCCAAATCAAGATTACGAATAACATTTATGTTTTCGGGCAACATTTAATCTGTTTTTTGGGGTATCAAATAATATTTATTCTTTGAATACTACTCCTAGATCTCGATAATAATGGAACATACAGAATTATTTAACCCTTTAGTGTTCTTCTCAGATGGTATCTGTTTGAAATTTGAGCATAGGCTGTTATTTTTAAATTTAAACAGTATGCCAATATAGTTTAAAAGTTTGTCTCGTATGTGATTTAGGTTGAGTAAAAATGCCATTTATTTCATAGATTATATAGTTCTATTTTGGTTTTTAAAATAATTATTTAGCACTATATTTGGTTTGACATTCGAGGGATACTTTTCATTAGGTTTATAGAAGATACAAGCACTACTACCAGCAAGTACAAACTGTCATCACTTCATTTGAATCTGTTGCGGGATTGAGTACTGCTGCACCATATGCACTGATGGCCCTTAGTGCCATGTCTAAGAACTTCCGATTTCTTAAGAACAGCATTTCCCATCAGTTTCATCAAACAAGCAAGCGCCTGAGAGATCAAGGCATCAATGGGGATAATATTTCAAACATTGGATTTCTTGAAACTAGTCATCATCCTCAAAGATCGACATGTAGCCCAGCTGCTGCATTTTCTCAACCACATGTTTGGAGGCCACAAAGAGGACTTCCTGAGCGTGCGGTGTCTGTGCTTCGATCATGGCTTTTCGAGCATTTCTTGCATCCGTAAGTAGGCTTTACTTTGAACTATAGATATTTGTGATGAATATTTAATGGATCAATGGCACCTAATAGTTTTACAAACGTTGGTTGGAACTGCATATATGTGGCCTAAGTAGTTAAGGCCTTCAATTTGACAGTAGGAGCTGAAGACTTTTCATCTCACCTGAAAATTTACATAGTGTGAAATAAAGTTAAGAATGCGTCTAGATCATTAACAGGATGCAGTTGCAAATGTCTAAGTTTAAGATTTAGTATAAGACTTCCAACTTGTGCATTTAGTTTGCAATGCGAATTTGATAAATTTTTCAAAAGGGGAAAAAAAAACTCTGCATGTGATCAGAAAACCTGACTATTCATAGCTTAATAGATCATGTATTGCTAATTTTTTGCTTGTTATACAATCATTGACTGTATAGAAATGTCAGATCTAGCTTTTTATTTAGATTTAACGTGATAATCTGTGGTTGCATGCATGCATGGGGTTATGATATAATATGCCAAAGTAAATTGAATGCATCCCTATGATACATCTTATATGAATTATGTAAGATGCTGGTTTAGATATGGACGTTTCTCACTTTGCCTTAGCTGGCTTTTGTCATCGCTATGTCCAATCATTCTTCTCTACTAATATCAAAATGAGCCACTAGGCAATGATTCAGCAGTTAAATTGTTAATTGGATTCAGTAATTTGTATGGGTTGATGCAACTCATGCTTTCCTCAATATATTGGAGATATAAATAAATTAAATGTTTGATCTTTTAATCTTGTTATTTTCCAGGTATCCTACTGATGTGGACAAGCAGAACTTGGCCAAACAAACTGGTCTTACAAGAAACCAGGTATAAACTCATGACATTATTATTTAGTTATAAAGCACATCCCCATTTGTAATTAATATCAACACACGCAATTTTGTGGGTTGAGAATGCAGGTCTCAAACTGGTTTATCAACGCAAGGGTAAGACTTTGGAAGCCGATGGTGGAGGACATCTACTCGCTGGAGATGCGGCAGAAGAACAAAATGTCTGCTGTTACCGAGGAACAACCTCAGCCGCCATCGTCTTGCATGACAAATCCAGTTGATGCTCAATCGCTTGGTGGTCAAGACAATAGGTGCTCCTCGAGCAGAGGCATCCAGGATAATAATCTAGCTCCGATGCCCCACCACATCCACGAATCAGTGCTCAATTTTGTTGGCCACGACATGTCGAACCATGATAATGTTGGAGTTGGAGTTGGCAATGGTAGTTTAGCAAACGGAGTGTCTCTTACCCTCGGCCTGCATCAAAACAACGGGGTTTGCTTCACTGAACCAATTCCTCTCACTGTGCCGCGCCGGTTTGGCCTGGACGAGTGTACTGAGACGTACATGGCGAGTGCATTCGGCGCAGAGCAAGATAGGCAATTGGTGAAGGACGTCGGTGGTCGTTTACTTCATGATTTCGTTGGGTAAGTGAATAGATAGACATATATATTAAGTCGAATCCTTTAATTATGAATCTTGTAAGATGAACTTTTATTTTGATATTTTACTAATTAATGTCAATTATCATATACAAAAACGTCAGGCTTCATAGCAGAGCTCCTAAGGTTGAGTTTGCATCAAACATTTAAATTAATGGGCAGTGTAGCTTGTTAATTATTATTGTCTTTGTAAATGTAGCGTCGTTTTGGTGCTCCCATTGGCTGTCAGTGATGCCAAACTAAATCTTACCTCAAATGTGATGACGACCAAACCTAATCTCAATAAAAAACAGGTATTGTCCTCGATAGATTTTGCGTCAATTTTTAGTAGGTATCCCTTTCAGAGTGTGAGATTTAGTGTGTGGGATTGTTCAGAAGACGACTTCATCTTCTGCTCTAATAGAAAATAACAGTGTAATTAATTAATTAAATTCAGACAAAAAACATACGTTATTCTGATCCATTGGCGTATGGATTTTTATCTATTTTAATTGATATCAAGTGTACAGTCTGACGACTTGATAAATTTTTAAAATGATTGATTTGATTTTATAAAATTTTTTCATTGATCATGTAAATTGAGAAGCAGGATAAATTTATCTGATAATTTATTATAAGACTGATCCTTGACAAACTTAGGTGTCGCTATACCGTAGCCCTAGGGGGCGTATAGCCCTCCATCCATGTTCCATGCATAAGATTGAAACCACATAATTGGAGCAATAAATTAAAATAAATATTATCAATTGATGGCACGTAGTGTTTGGTGCCGGACAGAAACTACATTAAATTTAAGTTGAGACTGCAGAATCTGGCTGTACATTGGAAATGACATTGTACTGATGCGATGCGAGGTTAGAATAAGTACGTGTCTTGGAAATGACATGAGCATTCCAGAGTGTTCGCTGCAGTGGTGGATCATGGATGGTGATAAAACCACCCTCGTCAACAAGTTTTTATACGCCACCTAAACCACGGGCCCACGAAAGCCAGTCGCTATACTCGAGACGTGCACGGTGCACGGCCTCGCTCCTTCGGCTCACCATTTTCTCCCCTCAAATTTTGTCGTTCATGTTTCTTTTTCCGCCCATGTAATTTTCTATATGCTGTGTTTACTTTTATTGAGAAAATTAAATTCCACGGACATATCACGATTCCGTCGCCGCACGTTCGACGTTGTGTTGCTCCCAGTGCCGCCACATCCTGTCGCTCTCAACTCCGTCGCGTTCTGCCGTTCCCGATGCCCATCCGTCTCGCCGCTCCCAGCATTGTCGCGTTCCACCGCGCCGCCTTCATTTTGTTGCTCCCAGCGCTGTGCGCATTCTTCCGTTGTTCCCAGCGCCGCCGCGTTTTGCAGTCGTATTCAGCCGCTCCCAGTGCCGCCGCGTTCCACCATGCATTCCGCCGCTTCGCCACATTGCATCGCGCGTTCCGCCGGCCCATTGTCGCAGCCGCCTTCCAGCGTGCATCCCGACACCACATTCCGCAAGTTCGAAGGCGACTATGGAGAATGCAAGGGCAGGCAAAATTGTACTATGGTAAACGACGGAAAGGAAAGTTGTTGCCTCCAAATTTTTTTTCCCTCGACTTTATTTTTCTCACTTTGCTTCTTTTCTCTCCCATAAGTTAAACACAGCATAAAGATTGTTTGTCGAATTTGTTCTACCGTTAATGATTTGCTCACTGGATCTTCAATTACAGGGGTTGGCGGGGAAGCCTTCTTCATTCTCATCCCCGAAATCCAAACTCATATATCATCACCGTCCCCATCCCCGTCGGGTATCATAATTTAAATATCATCCTCGTCCCCGTCGGGGTTCGGATATCCAGCGGGTTTCGGGGATCCCCACGGGTTTTGGGGGTAGTTTTCTCCGCGGGTATTTCTATAGGTATCCCCATACCCATCCCCATCCCCATCCCCGTCATAACATATTT
>JBBMKF010450564.1:0-12484 GCA_037834155.1 Curcuma caesia | reverse complement strand
AATTCAAATGTGAAAAATAGTTTCTCGAGTGTAGTTGTCTTGAGATCCGTAGCAATAAAAATGAATCGACAAAGGAAGACCATTCGAAATTTCTTAGAAAAGAGTTTATAACGTACCTTAGCGAATCTCGATTACTTACCTTTTCTTCGAGATTTGTTAGTTCAGTTATTAAACCTTTTATTCTAGTGTGTAAATGAACTACTGTTTAGCCTTCGTCCATTCGGAGGTTCGTTAGCTGATTCCGGAACAGACCTCTCTTGGCGAGCTTGGCCTCCGAGGTACCTTCGTGTAACTCTAGGAATTTTTTTCCAAAGTTCTTTTGTGGACGCGTAATCGTCGATTCGGTTGACCTCTTACGCTGGGAGAACTGAAAGCAAATGAAACACGACTTTTCCATTTGCCACAAAGTCAGCTTGATCTTTCTTGCTCCATTTGGTTATATCTTTCTTTTTTGAAGCTGCAAAACTAGTTTGCATTATTAAAAATAACTCAAATTCAGTCGTGAAAAATACCTCCATTTTGTGCTTCCAATATGTGAACTCCCCCTCGAATCTTGGCTGGTAGATGATCGGTCCAACCATTTTGTAAACGTTGTTGCAGTTGGCGGTTAGTCCTTCTGCGGCAACCTGGCTTTGATACCATTTGTAGGATTGGGTTGGATCGGCTAGAGGGGATGAATAGACGATTTAGAAAAATAGCACTCGTCTTTTAAAAAAAATTTGGTTGCAACTGGATCGTTGCTTCCAACGCGGTTAACGCTCAATTAAGAACTCCTTTAGGCGGAGAAGCCTTTACAGTTGTAGCACAGAGACTTAGAGAGAAAAAATAAAGTAATTGATGATCTTACTTCTCGAACTCTAAGTCTTATTTATAACCTAAGAGAATAGATCTGGATCGTTAATCGTAAATGAACTTCCTCTTGGTCGTTGATCCGTTGATGCGATCATGATTGTTGTTCGGAGATAACCTTAAATCTCAAATGTTGATTTGATAAAAGACTTTCAAACTTTCAACTTGATAAGCCTCCAAAGTTAATCTCCAACTAAGCCTCCAACATTAAAAGTCTCCAACGTTAATCTCCAACTAATTAGCCTCCAATGTTAATCTCCAACTAATTATCCTCCAACGTTAAAAAGTCTCCAACTAAGCCATGCACCATTAAAAGTCTCCAACGTTAATATCCAACTAAGCCATGCATGTGCAGTCCAAGTCAAATGTTGACTTAGTCAAAGTCAACTTAGTTGACTTTTTATAGGTAGATCTTCTGGGTGATTTCTGACCAATCAGAGTTAGACTCACTCGAACCCGACTCCGGCCTTTCGCCCCTTGAGCATGCTTCCTCCTGGTTTTTCGTCCCTCGGATGTCGTGCATGTCCTTCTCGCTCCACCGGCATACTCTTCCATAACTTTCACGTCCCTCGGATTGCATCGAGCCTGTCGGCTCACTTCCCCATGCAACTCTTCTCGTCCGCTATGTCTTACGCTCGACTTCCTCCGTACCTAAGTTCCTGCACACTTAACAGAGGTATTAGAACAACACATGACCTAACTTAACCTGGTTGATCACATCAAAACTAACCGGGGCACCAACAGATACACATAGAGGCACAGACACTTAAACATGCAAGAGATCCGATAAATTTTGGACAAGCGAGATAAGCGAAGGGTATGCAACAAAAGTATACTCTATTAGATAAGATTTTGTATATCTAAACTTGTATGAGTTTCTTTTTACATGGATCACTAAATGGATCTTTTTTTCACTGTGATTTGTTGTTTATTGCATAGGATTCCCAACACATTGAATGGTGAACGAGATAAAGAGGTGAGGAAAATTATAGTGATATTGAAGTTCGTTAATGGTGGGACAACGAGCCCAATAGCCAATCTATTTGCTATTGAGTTGGGGCCTTTGGTGCATAATTTTTTACTATTTACATACCAGAGTTTTAAGAAATTCCCAGAATCACAAAAGACAATTGATTTAGCACATTTATTTATTTTTAAGTAGATGATCACTCTATATAATGATAAAAAGATGTCTCACTTTTGGTGAGAACAAAATAGGATGGTACTTCTCACTTACCTCCAATGACTTGAAGGATCTAAATTTGAATACTATCATAATGTCCTTGGTCGCCAGTCTATTATGTTTATGGATTAGGTCTAAGACCCACACTATAGCTAAAAGCATACAAGACTTTGGCATCTAATATACAAGAAGAGATTAATGTGATGCGAGAGACTATAGTTGCATACAAGAGACTCGAAGATATTTAAATTGGAGTAAGAGTTGAGAATTAAACTACAAGATATCTAGATTGAAGTAGAAAACACAAGATCAACTCGATCAGACTTGAGGGTGTGATCTCAAGACAAAAGATGTTACAAGAACTTTTCATGTGACACCAATCTAGTAGATTATTCCTACAATCAGAGTCGACTCCCACCTACAAAGGTAAAGATAATTTAAATATTTGTAATATTCTTTTTAGTGTAGCACCTTTTTATAAAATATTTACCATTGACTTTAGTATAACATGATAGTATTTTGTCATTTTGGACAATTTACTATTCTTTATTTAATTATATGTATCATATTCTATTTCATTTCTAGAGATAAATTTTCATTAATGTATCAATATTAATAGATTAATAATAAAAATTAATATTTATGAATAAATTAATATTAATAAGCGGAAAAATTAATATCAATAAGTTAATAATTATATTTAAAAATAGATTAGTTAATAATTTTGATCAATTTTTTTTTCAAATTTATCAGTCGAAATGATCAATAAATTAATAAAAAGTGACGTTTTTTTTTAAATTTAACAACCAAATACATTTTGATTGATAATTTAATTACAATTACCATCCAAAAATATATTTGATCGATAATTTTTTTTACTTTTCCTGACTAAGTAAATGTTATTTACCAACACCTAATGAAATTTTTTGACCAAAATAAGGATCACTAACTAATTTTTTGATGATAATTCACTCATTCATATAGTTTTATTATAAAATTTTGACACTATTGAATGATTTAGTGATGATACTATAAAATAACTAATTAACAATGAAAAAAAACTATTGCTAATGTGATATTTAGTAACATTCTAATTAATATTTTTAATCATGGAACTTATGTTAGATCATTGGAGAGGTTGAGGGGTTGAATAGCCAATCGCTCATTCGATTTTGAACTTCGAGTTAATGTACAACAAATAAACAAAATACAAAATAAGAATCAAGACTTTTACAAATCTTTTACATTGTTTGGATATCAATTTCTATTCCACGACCTATAAATCATGTGTCTTTCACCTTCTCAAAAGTCTTTCGAAGTAAAGAAACCTTTTTACATTTCAGTAAAAAGTGAAATCTACCACCTCAGCAACCTCACGACCATCTATGAGAAGGCAAATCGGAAAGCTACAATTAACCACTACGGAGGAAGTATTGTCTCGACTTCATCGAGATTTAACCCTTGCCATTTCAACAAGTCTGTTTTACACTAACCAACTCAACCATGCCTCGAGGGCAAACAAATCTCTTACACTCTTCTTATAAAGCTTGAGAATTGAGTACAAAAAGAATAGAAAGAATGAGAGCAACGGAAAACAAGAGCATTGAACTAATGAATATAAGAATGAGCACTTTTAGTAGTTTTACGGTTGTTCTCCTTGACCATGTTAATAGAGAAACACTTTAGCTTTGTTTTAGCATTCAATCTACATTCCACTCTTTGATTAATCGACTAATTCATGCTTCCAATCAAACATTAACGTGATTTTGTCATCCTTCTGCACTGCAACAGTTACCTTAGTTGACTAAAGTAAGCAATCAATTGACTAATCAATAATAGCTCTTAGGTCATTTGACCATTGTGATCTATTGATGACCAATCAATGACTCTCTTCCATGTTTTTCATTATTGATAAGTCAACTAACCTAGATCACTAGTCTCGATTGACTGTCAATCAATCGATTGGTTAGTTGACTAACCTTAATATAAACATTTGTGATATTCTACTTGAGCATGAGTCGACTTCAAGTTCTAGTTAATTAAAACTTCAATAAATTTTAAGGTTGAGTTCCTTCCTAAGTCTAGTCCCACATGAAACCTATTATGAGGCGCACTTGACTCTTACTCATAGGAACTACTTGCTTGCTAAAAGATTTCACATCTAGGACTTCAAGTGTCAAGAACCCTTGCTTCCAAGTCTTAGGTGCCAAGAAGCCTTTACTATAAGACTTCACCATCTTGACAAGAATTAATCCTCTTTGACCTGTCAAAATTTCAATTTATGAAATATGAAGGTGCAACGTGAGCTTTTCGTAGATTGTTAAAAGGGAGAAGTGAAGATCGACCTGCAAAAGTAATCTCTTTCTCTTGCTCATGTTTTGAGTAATGACACATTAATTAAAATGTAAATAGCATGAAATAAAATAAGAGATACAAACTTTACTTGGTTACAACCCTCAGATTATTAGTTCAAGACTATGAAAGCTCTAATCAAAGTATCCTCGTCGAAGTTGATCCGAAGGTGGAGAAACGTCGTACAACAGTTGAGCGTAGACTTTAAATGAACTGAATAAAATAAATAATTCGAGTGTGTTCATGCTACATCGAGTTTCAGTTTACTTATAGCCTTCACCTCGATTTGACCATTGTGCTGACGTGGCACTTTCGAGCACCTAGAAGCCTTCCGAACGCTTGGATTCATCGATCCCAATCCGATATGTCAACGGTCCGCTAACGGGTTTGGATGACTCCTCACAATCCAGGCGGCTGGAGTTCGCTGACATGGATTCCAACTTCATCCGCTTCGGAAATGACTCACGCTAACGTGGATTGGGTATCCAAGAACCGAAATGGATCCGGGCGCCTAGACTTTGGGACGCCTGGATTGGATACAGGCGCCTAGAATTCTGAGGTGCCCGGATTGGATCCGAGAGCCTGGAATGGTCAACTCCATGTTGATCATTTTCCTCCTTCATTGTCCGTTCTGTATTGGTTGCCTTACGCAGTCTTCCTCCCAGCCTCTCATCTCTCAGATGCACCAAACCGTTCCGGCTCGCTCTCGTGCATCCTTCTCACTCCGCAGGAGTGCTCTTCCGTAGCTTTTCATACCTCAAATGCACTGAGCCCGTCGGCTCCTTTCCCGTGCCATCCTTCTCGCTTGCTTGTGTCTTTTGACATGTGATCTCTAAAGTCCTTGTACACTTAGACACACGTGTCAAATAACATATGACCTAATTTCAAATTTATTTGACTACATATCGAAACTCCACTAAATACTAACAATCTCTCCCTTTTTAATGTTAGTTAAACTAAATTTGAAATTAGAAAAAAAAATAATACCCATAATAAAATCATAAACATGCATGATGCAATAACAAATAATAATACATACTCCTCTGCATGTATGTCTAATTTCTAATATCTGTTTTCTCCCCGTTTTAACAACAACAAAAATACTGTGGTTGAAAAAATGTGATACTAATTATTCGGATCATAAAAACTTCTAAAATCTGATCAATCAGAATTTTCTTAATCCTAAAAAGTTAATTTTCATTGAAAATATTTTTTAATTAATTTTTGAATATCAAAATACATTATTTTAATTTAGTAATTATTAACAGCATGCAATCATTCAAAAATTTTAAAATTTTATATGCTCATAGAAAACATATCATATGTCTAAAAAAAATAATTTTTTATAAGAAATTCATATAGAATATTCAAAAAAATATTTTTGCATATCAAGTTAATCATAAAATAAACAATTTCTTAGTTGACTTAAAAAAATTTTTGATTGTCAAAATTGTTTTTGGAACCCAAAATAAATTTACACCTACTAGATTTATTAAATATTTTTCTGAAATAAATCTTTTTGATACTTTTCTGATTCAACCCTTGAAATTTTGATAATTATATTTCGGTCCTCTATATCTTGATCCTTGTCGAGATTTTATTTTCTGATTCTTTAACATGATATTCAAATTATGTGAACAAATAAAAAAAATTTCTAATTCTAATTTTTGAATTTTTATTGATTCTCTTAATTTTGCATTTTCATCCTTTATTCTTTCTAGTTCATCTTTAGAGTTTAAAGTGGCTAATTTGTTCTCTAACTTAGTGTTGGTTTGTTTTAAATCCATATATTTCTTCCTCACTTTACATAATGACTTAGATATCATTTTAATTGCATCGTAAAATTGATCAAAAGGCAAGTTACGTACCTAACTTACGGTTTCGAATTCGTCAGTTGAGGCTCCCCCTGCATGATTACTTTCGTCGCTAGATCCTACTTCTGACTCTTCTTCTTGCATCGCCTCTGAGTCTTTTGAGACTCGTCCCAAATTATTTTCAGATTCTTATGTTGGGATTTTTAGTTTTTCTTTCCTTTTTTCTTTGGGTTTCTGCTTGAGTTTAAGACAGTTGTCCTTGACGTGACTTTCATCACAGTTGAAGCACCTCACTCTTCTTTTCTCTTTTCTTCTTAGTAGTCTTGAGGTCTGTTTCTTATCAAAATTATTAGTTTTTAAAAACTTTTTCATTTTTCTTACCAAGTATGCTTCTTCATCTAACTCCAAGGATATGTCCAAATCTGAGTCTCCCTTCTTAGCTTACAGAGTGATATTGTTGTATGGTAGTTCTATGTCTTTAAACCCTACACGTCGAGATTCATGTAATTCTAAGGTCGAAAATAATTTTTCTAGTGTACTTGCCTCTAAGTTCTTTGAGAGTTTACTATTGAAGATCATTCTTGGGTTCTTGAAAATGCATTCAATGCATATCTAAGAGTGTCTCAATTTGTCACTATTTCTCCGAGGTTGTTAGGTCGGTGATTAACTCTTTAAGTTTTGCATGTAGTTGCACCACCTTTTTTCCCTTTTCTAATCAGAGATGAGTTAGTTGATTCCTCAGCAAATCTCTTCTGGCTAATTTTATTTCTGAGGCCCCTTCGTGAAGTTCTAAGAATTTTTCCTAGAGGTTTGTCGTCGAATTGTAGTGCCTTATCCAATTGAGTTACTGTACAACTAAAACATTTATACCATTGGCTATAAACTCATTTCGTTGCTTCTTAATCCATCGCAATTCATTGAGTTCTTCTCCATCCTCGTTTCTGGGCACTTCGAAATAATTTTTAATATACAACATTATTTCAAAATTTGTTTTGAAGAATACCTCCATTTTTCTCTTCTAAATGGTGAATTCACCCTCGAACTTTGTTGGCGAGGGTTATTCCTCCTGATCTAGTTGCTTAGTTGGTGGTTAGTCCTTCTAAACAGTCCTACTCTAATACCAATTGAAAGTACAATGTGAGCTTTTCGTGGATCGTTAGAGGAGAGGAGTGAAGATCGACTTGTAAAATTAACCTCTTTCTCTTATTAATGTTTTGAGCAACGACACACTAATTAAAATGTAAATAGCATAAAATAAAATACGAGGCACAGACTTTATTTGGTTACAACCCTCGGGTTGTTAGTCTAAGACTATGCAAGCTCTAATCAAAGTCTCCTCTTCAAAATTGATCCAAAGGTGGAGAAACCTCGTGCAACAGTTGAGCGTAGACTTTAAACGAACTGAATGAAATAGATAATTCGAGTGTGTTCATGCTACATCAAGCTTCAGTCTATTTATATAGCTTTCACCTCGATTTGACCGTTATGCTGATGTGGTACTTCCAAACACCTGGAAGCCTTTCGGACGCTTGGATTCATCGATCCCAATCCGATCTATCAATGGTCCGCTAACGGGTCTGGATGACTCCTCACGATCTGGGCACCTAGAACCTCTCCGGACGTCTGGAGTCCGTTGACGTAGACTCCATCCTCATTTGTTTCGGTAACGACTTGTGCTGACGTAGATTGGGTATCTACGGGGTGCCCAGATTGGATCTAGTTGCTTGGAATTCCGAGGCACCCGGATTAGATCCGAGCGCTTGGAATGGTCAACTCCGTGTTGATCATTTTCCTCTTTCGTTCTCCGTTCTGCCTTGATTGCCTTGTGCAGTCTCTCTCAGCCTCTCGTCCCTCGGATGCACCGAACCCTTCTGGCTCGCTCCTATGCATCATTCTCACTCCGCCGGAGTACTCTTTCATAGTTCCTCGTACCTCAGATGCACTGAGCCCGTCGGCTTCTTTCTTATGTCATTCTTCTCGCTTGCTTGCATCTTCTGTCAAGGTTTGTCATCTGAATATTACGTATGATCTCCTAAGCCCTGTACACTTAGACACACATGTCAAATACCACATGATATAATTTCAAACTTATTTGATTACACATCAAAATTCAACTGGAGTACTAATAAGATATTCAGTTCTTGGCCTACTTGAACTTTCACTTGCTATGTATCCAGTCTTCAACTCACTTGAATTTTCAACTGTTGATCCTCAACCTACTAGGACTTTTACTTGTCAAGTATTTGATCCTCAACTTGAACTTCTACTATTGCACATTAAATACAAATGTTAAGCAATCTATACTTATACCTACACACTTGATACATCATACAAGTAATCACAATAGAATCTTTGACCTAAACCTATACTTAAACATTAAAATCACTTGTTTAAGGGCATACTTACACCAACAACTTATGCCAACCAATATACTAATAAAATCTTTTTCATTAAACCATTTAATTACAAATTATCAAATTATCAAATTTTATTGATATTTATTTTCATTAATCCATAATTACTTTGTAGTGTATATGAAATATATCTAACAAAAAGCAAGGAATTAAAAAGAGCAAGCGCATGAGTCGAAGGCCAAACCAACATATGACTTGAGGTCCCTATGTAAACAAGTCAAGCTTAATTGTATTCAAATTTATTTATTTACTTATTGTTCAAACTTATTTATTAAAATCTTATCAAGTTCAAATTGAACTCAAGCTTTTCCATGAACATTGTTCAAGCTTATAATCGAGCTCAACTATCTCGTTGTTTTTCTTATAATTTGCATTAAATTATTATTTTTTAATAAAATGTATACTATTTCTTTATTTTTAATAGATTATGAATACTAGATTTGAAAAGAATACAACAAATTTATGAACTTGTTTATTATATATATATATATATATATATATATATATATTATTTTTGATAATTAAATTTTATAAAAATTAATGCATAAATTTATTTATAAATTATTCATAAACATGGAAGAACTGAGTTCACTAGTGCTCAAGTTTATTTATTATATATATATATTTTACAATTGAATAAATATAAATGAGCTTTATCGAACTGAACATCAAACTTAGTTATTCACGGACAGCCAATTCATTTACAACCCTAAGCAGACAAGTGCCAACAAGATTGCCAATTGTTACTTTTTCTTATGTTAAATTTTCCATGTGATGTTAGATCAAACTAAATATATGAAAATCACAAACATTGTACTTTGTAGAGTCATGTTAAGGGACACGCTATCTGCTTCATCTATGTAGCAAAATCTTATTAAGGAGGTGCTAGTGTCCTTCGCGGTGAGGAGTTTGTTAATGCACTTATGCCCCTTGTGTTCATGATCCATCATGATTTTGATGATTGAACAAAGAGTTTAAGTTAGAATTATATTTATATTTGATATGTATATGAAGTCATACAGGACTATATATATACATATAGATGAAGACTTAACGTGACCAAGATGACTCAATGGCTCAAAATCTATAGAGATTGGAAAAGAATCTTATGGGACATTGAAGGCAGATACCATAACACTCTTCAAAGAGAAGAGAAGCAAATCAAGCGTAGTACCTTTCTCAAGACAACCTTTCACTAGGCACAATACCAAAAGTCTTAGCCTCCGCCAATGAAACTAAAAGTGTTTCCAAGCATTCGGAGAGCAAGTATCCAGAAACCGAATAAGCAAAGGTCAGAAAGTGAATCAGAAACCAATTTAGAAGGATGGCCAGAAAAGCTGAAGCAGCCAAATGGAAGATTGTAAACTCAATCAGATTTAGAGGGACTGTGGAATAAAAAGGAATTTGAACAATTTGAAAGGAGAGACATAAGATTTTGAGTGGGTAACTCTCCTAAGTTCATCAATAGGTTTTAGGTTGTTGGCCTTAAGCATGACAGTTTAGCAGGCTCAGCCAAATTAGTACCCCAACTCTGCAAAGTTAGTATCCTGTAGGTGAATAATTTGACAATGGTATACACTGCATGGTGATGCCAACAGCTAGGAAACATACAACTTTAGAGTTACTTTATAAGCGAGTGTTGACCGACGTACCAAATAGGTGAATAACTCAATTTCCTTGCAATGAGATGAGGGTACGTTCTTGTTGTAGGATTAGCTAAATCCAAGCTCATGCATTTTCATATTTACTTTTCGAATCTTCAAGTTCCTTTTGAAGAAGGTACCACTGTCAATAGTTGCTATGAAATTAATTAAAGTTCCATTCCTGTGCATATTAATCTGAATTAAGCCAATCTTCTTGTAGCTTTTAACAAAAATAAGGAAATCCTGCCATTCAGACAGCAGCAGCTTTAAGAGTAATAAGATCGGATATCTTGTTTGTGTAGAAATCTGGTTGTACGGAATTGTTGGGACTTTGAAGCATTTGCAGAGTTGTGACACCTAGAAACAAAGAAACAGTTATGTTCAGTGTGAAAATATGGTGCCAAGAAAGGACAAAAAAAAAAAAAAAGAGGATGCATTTAAATCTAAATCACCTGATAGAACAAGAAGTGTTTTGCAGCCACCATTTTGCCCAAATAGTATATCAGTGTCTAGCCTATCTCCTACCATGCAGATTTGAGATTTTAGAATGCCGAACCTGCAATGATATAGCAATATCAGGCCACTTCTCAGTGAACCAAACTAATGTGCATCAATGTTGTAGGTTTAGGTATGTCCTAGAGATGATCAACTGCAAAAGATCGAACTAATGCAAAAATCACTAGGGACCATTAGACAAACTTTTAAAGATGTCACCATTTCCCATTGAGTCTGATTTTGTTTTTCTAATTTAAAAAAATAAAGAATTAGATAACTAATAGAAATTTTACAATCAAAATTCTGAGTTAAAATTTAAAAAGAAACAGCAATCAACTACAAAATTAGCAACAATATGATATGCAGTTTTTTTTTAACTCCGCCCATGGCGAATAAATTCTATCATATCCCAGGCTCCGATAAAGGAGAAGGATTGTATTAAGTTGTCAGCTAGCATAAAACATAGGCATCTGTTATGTATGGATCAATCAAACTATTGTGCTAATGTTAGGTTGTTCCTCGGAATGAACACATTGCAAGATGAAACAACAACGTGTCGATAGTGTTGGTGCAAGGAGCACTAGTCTGCACTAGTTTGCCCCCAGAGTTTCGATATTTGACAATACACTTAAGTCTGGTCTGTTTGACCAAGGATTGATCCAAATAGAACCAATGTTTGGATGTGAGTGAAGTCTAGTCAGGTCAAGGTTGACTAGAAGACTAGTAAAAGATCCTAGTCAGTTAGACCGGACAAAGAGAAGTCCTAATTGAAGCTAGGCAGGGAAAGTCCTAACTGGAGGCTAGGCAGGGAAAGTTCTAGCTAGAGGCTAGACAACCCTAGTTGAAGGCTAGGAGAAGTCCTACTGAGTGAAGCTAGGCAAGAAATCTACCTATGAAAGTGACTAGTCCTAATTGGAGATTAGGCAAGAAAAAATCCAAGTAAGTCAAAGGTGACTAGATGTTTGGCAAGTAAAAAGTCTACCTATGGAAGTGACTAGTCCTAATTGGAGGTTAAGCAAGAGGAAGTCCAAATAGGTCAAGGGTGACTGGATGTTTGGCAGGTAGTAAGTCTATCTATGGAAGTGACTAGTCCTAATTAGAAATTATGCACGGGTAAGCCTAGTAGGTTAGACCTATAGGGTAAGATTTAGATAAGCCTAGTAGGTCAGATGGATTACAAGTAGGCTTAAGTTGCTTGTTTATTTGTATGCTAATTTTGCAGGAATCGAAGAAGAAGCATAAGAGGAACAAACCGAAGCAGCCGAACCAAGCCCAGGATCAATTTGGGTGACTGAATTCGGGCGCCCGAATGTTACTCCAAGCGCCCGGACGGTCCAGACGCCCCTGAATGGTCCAGGCGCCCGTATCAGGAAGAATCAAACCCTAATAGACCGACAAAACCGGATCAAGATAGGATCGGTTCCAGGCGCCTGGAAGAGTCTATATAAGGGCTTCAACATGCACCACAAGAAGTAAATCTAATTCTCCATACTCTTTATCCTGCGGTGTTGTTGAACGCGAACAGATCCTACTCATGAGACCGGGGAAGCTCCAAGAAGGGTGCGTTGCGCTCAGGACTTCCAAATCGGTCGTCTTGAGAGTTTGCTATTTATTTTAAGTCTTACAATCTTTTGAACGTTCATTTTATATTATTTTTTGAACTGTAAGATCGGTTTTTCCGCCTCCGAAAAAGTTTCGGACATGAGACCATTAGTGGACGGGCGTCTTCCCATG
>JBBMKF010450553.1:0-12484 GCA_037834155.1 Curcuma caesia | reverse complement strand
GACTATGTCGACTTAGTGGCGATAAAGTCATGAGCACAAAACGTTCGAGTTTTGACATCGCTAGTTTTAAGAGATCCAGGATGTCAAAACTGGTGAATATTGAAGATATCTAGGGTACCACAGGATTCCTTTAGAGTATTGTGATCTGTTAGTTTTGGTGATAACTTAATAGATCACTGCTCATTTGTTGTACCGACTCTCATAAGGTCGCTCACTCCATTCGTCGTATGATAGATTGAGAAGCAAGTATCGAGAGATGAATTGCTCTTAGTGAGCAATTGACATTTTATTGTGCCCTCTGTGGGCAAGTGGGAGATGTTACCGGTTGTCACCGGTTGTTGCCCACAATGGGCACAACCTTTGGAAAGGTTGCCGAAGGAGAAAGGTTGCCAAATGCAACTTTTGATTTGCTGTAAAAGGAATGGAGATATCATCCCTTTTCCATCAATTGTGCAAGCCAAGTTTCCTCTCTTGGAAAGGAATTGCGCAAGACTCCCCTTTTCTCTCTCTCGGTACGAGACTTCTCTCACGGGAAATCACCATCGGATCCCGAGGGCGTTTGGAGCGAGAAATTACGAAGAAGACTCTTGTAGACTTCTTCCCGATCCTACGAGATTTCACAACGAACAAGGTACTCACCTTCATCAAGATCTAACAATTAGTATAAAAAAAAAGGTGATACTTAGTACTATCCATCCCTTAAATTCACCGACTCAACACAAGCTTGGACCATCAAATCGTGCCTATGTTGGCCTAGGCTTATTGACCATGTTCTATCAGAAAAAATTATTTTAAAATTTTAAAAGTGAAAAAAAGAACTAAAATACTAAATTTTGTTTAAAAAGTTTGTATGGATAATTAATATTAAAATTTTATAGATAAAATAAAGTCATCAGATTTAATTGGCCCCATGGAAGTGTCGAGCTTAATCCCATGCCGAGCCGAGCATGGCTCATTCTAGGCCCTGACCGACTTAAGCCTGTGGGTTTTGATCTATGGGCGTGCGATAGGGTGGGTCGAACTCGCTATGGCACCATCCATATGCTTTTGAACTATAAGGCGCAATCCATGCACGCAGGGGATGAGGGGAAGGTCTATACAAGTAATGCCACCCTGCATGACATTTTTCGACAATAATGCTCGTGGCCGCGAACAAGAATAATTGCAATCGATACCAGGCTGGTAATTGGGCATTAAATTGCGGGGCCCACCACTTGGATGCTAGACTCTGGTTCCAAGAATTATTCAAATTGGCGAGTGGGATTCCGCCACGCATCCACCAATGAAGGTAACGGAACGGTGAGCTTGCAGCGGATCCTTGCCTTTCCCGTGGGCGGGGACGGTTCAGCTATAAAAACAGTAGTGAGCGGTTCTGCCATCGAAGAGGATAACTTTGCCGAGGCAATTGTCGAAAGGGTTGCTCGTTTTTTCTTTTTTTTTTCCAGTCTTTGGACCGATTAATTTTAGGGCGACTGATTTGGTCTGATAGAAATTTCTCATCGATTGGATAAATTGGAAGCTTTCGCAGTTGACGGCTCAATAATATTACATTCTTAGATCAATCGAAGAAAAATTCATCCAACAATTCGAGAGGGTCGTTCGATTGTGGTAAAAGATATACTCTCATTCCGGAGGCTCCTTCAGTAATGCCCCAAACTGGAAAGAATATAAATCATGAAGGATTTCATCCTGCCTCATTAGTCCATTATAGAGTGGATAAGACCATCAACACAGCATTTCGCACCCAAGAGAGGAGAGGGTCGCTCGATTGCACGCATCTAAAGGGGAGAAAGAAAGAGACAGAGGTCGGTGGATGCTTGGGCAGCGTCACCGAGGAGGTAGCGGAGTTGGAGAAGTCTTTGAAGGCCGAGGACGACGGCTGGCGGTGGCCTTGCGACCGGACGAGCGGCGGATCTCAGACGATGGAGGAGGAGTACGTGCAGACATACCACAGGCACGAGCCCCGAGATAACCAGTGTAGCTCCACTCTCGTCAAGCACATCAGGGCTCCTGTCCATCTTGTACTTATCCTCTTCTCTTGGTTATCTTCATTTTCTTGTTTTCTTTTTCTTCAAATTTTAAATCTCGATCTTGAGGAATCGAGCTTAACTGATCATATATCCAAGTATCCAACTGATTTCACGGGATTTTGTTCGGCTTTCTATTCAATTTTCTTGATTCCATCGTTTCAGTACTTACGAGATGCCTTTTTAGAACATACATTTGACTTTCTAGGTTTGAAGCAGCTTTCTTATTGCTTCCGAGCTTCTTAGATGGAAGAAAGAGGAATACGAGAAAGTTGATTTCTTGTTGTATGAATCACTTTTTATCTGCAAAATCTATCGAAAGAAAGCGAATTGACTGGATTTTTATGTGTGTTTGATAGGTTTGGTCATTGGTGAGACGATTTGATCAGCCACAGAAGTATAAACCCTTCGTGAGCAGATGTGTGGTGCAGGGTGATTTGGAGATCGGCAGTGTCCGAGAAGTTAATGTGAAATCGGGGCTGCCGGCCACAACCAGCACCGAGAGATTGGAGCTACTAGATGACAATGAACACGTCCTCAGTGTCAAGATTGTGGGAGGAGATCACAGACTAAAGGTTTGTGATCTGTATTCCCCCATTTTATCCTACTATCTAATTCCAAACCTATTTGCATTTTTTTTTTAACTCTATCAGATTCATTGGATGTTTCTGATATATGAAAACCTATGCCCTCATTCTTCTATCGTGATATTGCCATGAAACTTCTTAATTCAGCAAGAGAGCTTGTCACCGTTACAAATCAAGGAATGTTACAGAGAGATCGATGGCAGTGGCTTAGGGTGTCTTAAGTGATTGAAGATCATGATTTTCATTCATGAAAATTTCTTCGCACTAACTTGTTCATTCTCCATTTCTACATTCAGATAGGCAGCTTGGTTCTAAGTTTTGGCAGCAATTAGTAGTCCTTGCAGTTAGAATCAGCCATATGCAGCCTTAATTTCATCAGTCTAATGGCATCTAATTTTGCTATTGGAAGAAGATTTAAAATACATTGTTTGGAAGAAGATGCTTGTGATACACACTACGGTCCACTAATCTATGATCTACACTCAATTATTAGCTCGAATTTCAGCAGTTTTGTCACTGTGTATCAATGCATGCTTCCATAAAAGCAGTAATATGAGGTACCATATAGCTTAGCAAAGTGTTTCCCTTCGATGAGAAAACATTCACACGCAACTGTTTTTGGAACCTTTTGTTTGAGGTTGACCAATTATTGATCTCAGCCTAACAGATTTTTTTGTTGAAAATATCTACTCGAGTAGCGATGCAACTCCTTTTCCCTTTCATGTATTCATTTTTATTCCTTTTCTAAATGGGCTGCAATTTGTCATGTGTGTTACTTGGCTTGCAGAATTACTGCTCCATTATCACTGTCCACCCCGTGGTGATTGACGGGAGGCCAGGCACTCTGGTCATAGAATCCTTCGTAGTCGATGTGCCTGACGGCAACACCAAGGACGAAACCTGCTACTTCGTGGAGGCATTGATTAACTGCAACCTAAAATCTTTGACCGATGTCTGTGAGCGTTTGGTGGCACAACCCAACGTGTAACACACGGTTGACCAGGTAAATGGGGAACATGAGGTTTACAGGATGAGGTGACAAGATCTGGATAAGTGAATTTTAAGAAATTTTTGGTGTGTAAATAAACAAGAATGCTTCGAGTTTTAATGGTGTTGCAGCTAGAAAAAAAAAATGTGGCCGTGTTTGGTGGATAGCATCCTAAGCGGTGGATGGAACCTTGCACACTTGAGCATTACCGGACAAAATTGTCCCGAGGTTCTTTGGCGTGATTTAATTATCTTTGGGCAGTTTGTGATTGGCTTTATATCAGATCAGCTCCATGGTGTCGTTCCAATCGCAATGCAAATGGCCAGGTTCATTGTAAGAGGAGAGTTGCTGCGACTGCTGGATGTGACAGATTCATTGGAAGAAGACCATGTGACTACACTTATTGGAGAATCTCATTTTGATGATCGATCGAGAATGGTGGGTGGGGCTATCGATTCATGTCTTTGACTCTGTTTATTTGGACTGCCGCCACTGGCTGGTTGTCTCCGCTATTTATACTGTATGACCTCACGTAATTAATATTGGTTTTTGGTTTGGGTAGCAGAAAGAATATTTGCTCTTCTTCTCATGGTAAGAAATAATAAGAATAATTGCACTTTTAAAAGTATATTATTTATTTTTCATTCCCTTTATAAGAAATTATTAAATTATTCTAGATCGACTACTTTCCTATGACCATTGAATCAAGGCTCTTGACTTAGTCAATTAGACCTTCCTTTAGGATGCCCTACTTGGTTTGGGATTCCCACAACAGTTGGAAGTATGATCAATGTGTTGCTATCACGTTTTTCTCAGTGGCTATCAAAGGACACGTTTTTCTCAGTGGCTATCAATGGAGGCTTATATGAGTACTTCAGGGGTAGGGTTACGAGGGGCATTAGACAAGGGGATCTCATATCTCCGTACCTCTTTGGGATATACCTTGTGGTGCTCTTCAGAGTGCTAAAGACTACCTCATCAGCTTCGGAATTCATTATATCCAATGGTGTAATCAAAATCCGTAATTGTCCTGGACTAATTAATAAGATTGAACTAGATTATTTTAAATTTTTTAAATTTTGATTTAATTTATTAAATTAAAAATTGCTCGATGTGTTGCACAAAAAATCACGCATCTTACATATGTGGATGACCTATCACTCTTTGCTAGGGGATACACCATCCGTAGGAGCCCTGATCAACTATCTTGAGCGATTTGGGGTGTAGCAAGGCTGCACATCAATCGGATCAAATCCAAAAAAATACATGGCTAGGGTGGATATGGATACCAAAGCAAGTTTATTGGAGAACTATGGCTTTTTGGAGTGCCCTTTTTCTTTTAAGTATCTTGACATTCCATTAGCATATGCTAGTAGATGCCATCACCAGTCGGCCTGCCCACAATGTACGTTATCCTATGTGGGGAAAATGTAGTTGATAGCATTTGTTTTGCAGGGGCCAAGCATTTTTGGTTGTCCACCCTTCCTTCCACTACCATCAAGGATCATTGATAAGATCTTTGTTGTGTCAAACTTTTGTGTCGACCTCGAAACACTCTTCAATTCCTTGGATCGACAAATGCCCACTAAGGGAGGAAAGATGCTATGGGCTGAGAGACCTCTAGGTATGGAATAAAGCGTTATTATCTAGTCACCACTAGAATAACAATGATTAACTATTGAAATTTTGATTGCTAAATGCACTTAGTTATTGATTAGTGCTCGAATATGTAAATCACCACTATTTTGGTCGTAGACATCATTTAACGATGGAATTTAATTTCATCGCTAATTAGCGATCGAAATTTAATTCCGTCATTAATTACTGACAAAAATTTTATTTTCGTCGCTAATTTAGGATAAGTTAGCAATAGAAATTTAATTTTCATCGTTAATTTATGATAAATTAGCTACAGAAATTAAATTTTCATCACTAATTTTCATTAAAATTTGGACAAAACCTCTCCTATTTGAGAGGTTTTATCATGTTTACATTCAATGATATACGATACATACACATTCATCAACAATTCAAATCCATTACATAACAAACATTCACATTCATCAACAACATTCACATTCAAATCCACATACATGTACAAGTACATTCATCATACCATGATACATTCACATTTAGTTACACAATTCAAATCCATTACCTAATTCATTCCGCTACACAATTCAAATCCATCGTACATTAACACAAAATTATATTTAAACATTGTACATGGTTCAAAACCAATATAACTCAAATCCATTACATCTCAACTCAAATCTCAAAAACTAATACATCCATCACCATCAAATCCTGTCATAACTATAAAACAATAGGTTATTTAAAAAAGCAAAAATATATCAACACATGATTCAAACTACACTATATTTTCTATTTTGATACAATCTTGCTCATATATGAATCTAGAGTTAAAACTATTTTTCAAAATGCAAAAACTGATCAACATAAGCTTAACATGCTTTAAAAGAAGACATACCTTAATGATAGAGTGATTAAATATAATATCAAATCCCGTTCTTCAAGTGCTGACATTTGATCTACATTATTTTTGAAAAGATATAATACAATTAGAGATGCCTATATATAATATAAAAATTAATAACTATTTTCCATGTTTTATGAGTGATAAATCAAAAAAATTAAGTTGAAGGTCAACAAATCTCAGAAGACCTATTGTTATTATGATCTACTTATAAGGAGCATTTATGTCTTGAGTCTCCTGTGAGTCAAAAAGATGTGGCATTTGAAAATTTAGACTTTATTTATCTATGAATTCTTGCATTTGCCACTCTACTAACATCTTAACCTGATCTTCCATCAACTATTGTTCATTGGTCCGAGACTGCTTTAATGTCATGACCCGATTCCTCAATTTTTGATTTTCTTAAACTAACACATCGTAGATGATGAACTGGGACAACCCCCTACTCATAGAAGCTATCATATGATCATCTACGACTTTTGTCTGGGAGCAAAGGCTATACAGGAAGTTTTTTATCCTTCCATCAACAACATCATAATATATCTCATCTACATCATCTGATAGAGTTTGTAATTCCTCTCTCTATAGTAGGTAGAGACACCTGAGCAACTCAATTAGTGATTTCATCTTATGTAAAAAAATATTAACATCTAATATACAATTAACGAAGCTAGTAATTGTTAAAAGTGAATGATAATAAAGTGTATATATATTTTTATGTCTATGACATTTGATTGAGCATCGATAAAGGTGTCATCCTTTTTCTTGTGTGTATTGCGAAATACCTCCCAATAAGTGGGAGGTCTCTATGAAGTTTAAACCTACATGCACAAATTTTATTATAAAATAAAATAAGCTCATTAATAATAAAAAATTTAATATAACTTTATAGTAAACTATTAAGTCCTTTGCATGCTCTACAATAGAACATGGTCTAACTTTATGCTTTATGGATCTGATGCTCGAGCCAGCAACCTCAGTATTTTTATTATTTGGAGTAGTTATTGAATTTTTTTGCCATTTATCTCCAACCCAAGTGGTCTTCCATTCATCCCAAATCTCATCTAATACATGAGATGACCTTGTTCCTTTCCTTCTCCACTTATATAACAAGTCATTGTATAGTTTGACACAATAATTATTTCATGTTTCTTCAAATTGTTTCTAGTGTCTTGCTTCCAAGTATATTTTTTCTATAATAATATCAATAAAATTAGTATAAAAGGATATAAAATTATACATTATCAAAAATAATCAAATTACTTATAAAAAATTCTTAATAATAAAAATCTTTCACATCTTGCTCTACACACCTTCATGTAGTACCAAAAGGGCACTGACACTCTCTAAATGTTTTACTTATATAGGCAGCTATAATATGACCATCAGGAGTAAAACTGTATGAAAAAACTTTTATTTATCAAAATAATAAATAAAAGAATAGATGCATTTGAATTACTAATAATATTAATACTTATCGATTCCCAATAATCCTTAAAATAATTTGGCCACCTATTGTAATATCTATCATGATGCAAGATCTATAAAATAATATTATAACACATACACATACCAAATAATAATCAAATCAGAACATTAAAAGCAAGATTTAATGTAAAAAGTAAGATCATACCTAAAATTTAATCATTATTACAATCTTAATCATTAACATTAACAGTTTCTAAGTCTTCATCAGTAGACTCTATTAGTACATTAAGCTCCTCACTGCTAGACATCTCTTCATCATCTATTTCCTCGTAAGTGACATTTACATTTATAAGTATGTGGGATGTGAATTGAATTTGAGAATCACCTGAATGTATCTCTACTTTCTCATTTTGAAATGTATCATAGTTTTGGGCAATGATGGAGTTCGACATTTCTATAGTCGAGTGAAACTTTATTTGACAAATTACTAACCATTCACTAGATCTTCTTCTCTTTATCAGATATTCAAGATAGAAAATTTGACCAGCTTATATCGGGAAAATGAATGGTTCAAACTTATTAAATCTTTTATTTGCATGAACCTCAACTAAATTATAGTTTGAATATATTCTGGTAGTTATTCTTGGAATTGGATCATACTATGAATATTTGAATAACACACACCTTTTTATAGGTAGAGCAAGATATTCAACCTCAATGACTTCCTTGCCTAGCCTCCAACCAAGATTTCCTCTGCCTAACCTCCTGCTAAGACTTCTCTTGCCTAGCATCCAACTAGGACTTCACCTTGTTTGATCCAACAAACTAGGGCTTCCTTGCCCAGTCCAACTGACTAAGACTTCTTGCTAGTCTTCTGGTCAAACTAACCCGACTAAACTTCACTCACATCCAAATATCAAATCCTGTTTGGATCAATCCTTGGTCAAATAGATCAGACTTAGGTATATTATCAAATAGCGAAACCCTAGAGGCAGAATGGTGCTCCCTGTACCAACATAGACTTCCATTTGGCTTCTCATCTCTAGGATGCACACTCCTATGCATCCTTCTCGCCCCCTAGAGTACTCTTCCATAGCTTCTCGTACCTTGGATGCACCGAGTTCATCGGCTCCTTTCTCGTGTCATCCTTCTCACTCGCTTGGGTCTTCTTCCAAGGTTCATCATCTTACATGTGATCTCCTAAGTGCATGTACACTTAGACACACACATCAAATATAACCAGAACCTAATTTCTGACTTATTTGACCACACATCAAAACTTCACTGGGGTACTAACAAACAATACGACCTTTGAATGGTGATGTGATCGCCTCCGTTCAATTTGATTCGTATCATCGGATGTTGGGATCGTCCCAGTGCAATGCGCATGTTTACACATTTCACAAACGTACACAAAAATGCATAATCAATAGCTCAGTTGGAAACCTGACAAGTAAATTTTAGCACTACCCCCAAGTATGTTAAGTATATAGGGAATACCCTTATGTAGACAATGCTAAAAATCTACTATTATCACAACACACGCATAATAAAATAGAAAATAACATGCACAAGGCATGGCAGGAAATTAAAAATTTTAAAATAGTAGATTATTCTAAATGTGTACCTCGTGGATGATGACGTTGAGCAGAGTTGGTATCAATCGAGCAGTCCTCGTCGAAGTCTCGCCTCTACTGGTGATCTACGTCAGACTCTCATCTGGACGACTTTGGAAGCCACGAATCACATCATCATTCTCGGTACTAGTCGATGATCAATAATGATCGATTCGAGAGAAGCCTTATTCCGGAAACCACGTAACAACGTTTGTCATGATCGTCCCGAGGCTTTCTAACTATCATCAAAAATTATATTCCCGATATAATTTCGGTGGTCAACCTTTGACCGTCAAGTTAGGACAAATAACTAGAAACTCTTTTCGATTAAGATTGGAAACTATTTCCATAAATGATGGAATAATCTACCTCTCTTCTCCCATGTGGCCAAAATAGAGTCTTGTGCCGGCGTCCAATGCCGACTAATGCTTTCTCTTTTTGGCTTCTTCTCATCCTCTCCCATGGGGCTTCTTCTCCGACAAACAGCAAGAAGGTCAGTGACCACCAACACCCAGGAGAAGTAAGGGGGGTCGGCGATCATCCACGCTGAAGACGGCGGCGACGGCAGAACAGAGGAAACAGGTGTGGGAGAAAGGCTCTATCGATAGCTGGAAGGAGGAAGTTTGGCCTGTGATGCTCATGTCCAAGAGGAAGAAGGAAAGGCTCGGGTTTGACCTGTCCTCCGGCGGAATCTTTCTCCGATGATCGACGGCAGCATGAGCATCCAATCGGGCATCGACGATGGCTATGTTCTCATGGTTAGTAACGCAAAGGGAAAGCTGCTGCAAGTGATGGTCGGCGAGGTCAGAAGCACACAACGCCTGGCCGGTAGGTCCGGTGGCGCCATCGCGTCGACAATCAGCCAGCCACAGAGCCGTGCCTGATTTCTCTGTTTTGTCACTGTAGAGAAGGAAGAACAGCGGCCATGGGAGAAGAAGAGCTAGGGTTTGGCTCCTTACCTCTCCCACGCTTGTGGCCGGCGAAAGGCACTCCACCACCGTTCTCATGTAGTCGGCGACACCTCAGTGAAGAAGAGGTGACACGGCGCGGGAAGAAAATGACTTTGTTCCAAATCGCCATTGCCCCCTTTGTGAGAAACTACAGTGTTGCTTTTAAACCGAGAGATTTGGTCTCCGAGGGAAGCTAGCTCCACGGTACATTGGACCTTTCCAGATCCTGGAGAGGATTGGAGCAGTAACTTACCGTCTAGCGCTACCCCCATCTTTGGCTGGTATTCACAACATTTTTTATGTATCCATGTTGAGGAGATATGTACTAGACCCCACACATATTTTGTCGGGTGTATCGGTCCCCATTCAGCCTGATGCTACCTATGAGGAGGCCCCAGTACAAATTCTGGACTGCAAGGAGCGTCAATTGCGAAGGAAGACCATCCGGCTCGTTAAAGTCAGATGGCAGCATCATTCTGACACGGAGGCTACTTGGGAGCTCGAGGATACGATTTGAGCTCGATACCCCCACCTCTTCACTTGAGGTATACTTGTAGTTACGTTCAACATGTATACTTCATATCTATTTTAGTATTTACTATTAATAAATACCAAAATGTTGGGATCAAATTTTTATTAGTGGGGGAGAATGTGAAATACGGTATTAAAAATAATAATAATAATAATGGATTTTGGGTTGAAAACCCATTAACCCATTAGGAATCCATAACCCCTATGGCGTTATTCTTTTACCCAAAAATGCATGAGCGTTTTTCCCTTCTCCTCCACGTGAAACCGACGCTGCCTCCTCCTCTTCTTTTTCTCCTTCTTCCTCCCTGTCGCGACCCATCCTCTTCTTCCCACTGCCACAACTTCCTTCAGTTCGTCGTCTGCAGCCAAGGAAGGGCAAACTGATTTCCTTTCCCTCTTACTCTCCTCCGTGCCCTAACCACAACCCTCAGCTGTCGTGTCGCTGTTCACAACCCAGCGAGCCATCGCCTTCCTTCATCGGTGGGCAAGTCCTAGGGCTTCAAACCGAGATAAGGTTTTGGGGTTTCTATTTGGATTCGATCGCTGGTTGGATTCGTAAGAAATCATCGGTGATGTTAAATTGGTAGAATCTATGGAATGGGTTTAGGTATTGGCTATTGAGAATTTTGGTGGTGTGGATGGCGATGGAAGAACCAAAGTTTGTTTTGGATCTAGGGTTTTCCGATTTGAGGCAAGCTTTGCTAGGACTTTGTTGGATCTATTAGGGTTTAAAGGCTGATTTGTTTTGTTGCAGTAGGAATTTCAGATTTGATGTTACATACTATTGAGTTATTATTAGATCTCCCTATTGCTCTATTGAGAGATTATGTAGGGTTATGATGGATCTAGGGTCTAGAAACATTAGAAAACTGTACTTGGTTAAATGGTGGTTCTTACATGGAACCCTTTGGCTAAATAACATTTACTTATTTTTCACCATCAAAGATTAGAACAGGTAATTTCTTATGTTATTTATATCTATTTATTCGAAGCTTTGATCATTAACACAGTGTCAATAACACAGTGTTGGTGGGCATCAGTGATAATAACCCAGTGTTAGGAAACCATGAATTAGGTTTGATCATTAATAATTAGATGAGAGTCGATAATCCATTAATTAGATTTATTAACTAAAATGGGATGCATTTCGATATATTTAATTGGATTAAATTATGGGATTTAAATTACTGTAAATTTAATACAGTATTACATTATTAAGCATTGTATTGTTGGTTATTCTAATTCTAGGATATTGAACCAGATTTCTAGACGGAGGTTTTCTTTTCGAACACCGACTACTTTCGGAAGGCGGGTATCTGTCTTATCTCTTTAGATAAGTCATTTTGACATGTATAGTTTTACTATAGCTGGTAGTAATTATCTTTATGCTTTTATATCTGCCCTGGTATGCCACTACTTGTTTATATATGTTGTATACTATTTTTACCTGATACCTATTTAGTTCCTTAGCATCTTGATATTTTCCATGTATATATAGGTTCATTAGAGTAGTGATATACTGTTCTATACTGGGCATTGATTATCTACTAGATATATCTTGCATACATTAGTGTCATGCACCATTTTATATGATTGCATGCTGGCGATTATCGACTTTTTTGTAGTTTGAGCCCGTCGCCAGTTACATGATCTGAGCACACTGCCACTCATGGGTTAGTGGTACATCAGGAGGGTGTATGCAGTTGCTCTCTCAGGGCTTCGCTCGGTCGCTCAAGGGTAGTGGTTCTGCGGCATGGTAGTATTACAGGGATCCCTCCTTCGCATTATGATACAAGGAAATGAGAGCATTGCTCCTCATATGACTTGGGGTAGGAGGATAGGTGTACTCCGACAACATCC
>JBBMKF010450542.1:0-12485 GCA_037834155.1 Curcuma caesia | reverse complement strand
TATTTATTTATTTATTTATTTAAAAATACAAATTAAAAAGAGTCATGCCTAATTGCCTATATTATATTTTTTGATATAGCCAAACTAAAAGAATAGAGTCTGTTTAATAGAAAAATTAATCATATTTTTAGTAAGTTATATTATTTTGTTATTTAACAACCATATTCAAAATTAAATAAATTTATATTATTTGGAATTCATTAAAATATGCTTAGATTAAATTTTTTCAGGTAGTAGTTGCCATTTATTTCTATGTAGGTGTCAGAATCAGATCCCCTTAAATTTGCTTAATTATTATTTTTACTGTAATATTTTTAATTAAAATTATTATAATATAGAGTAAAAACGCTCAAAATAAAATGTGAGTGTCTTTTTTATTTTTTTTCACATGTGGTGTCGTTTTGACGACAATGAAAATCAAAGGGCCTTCTTGATGTTTTACCAAAAAAACACTCTTCTATCTAGCTAGCAAACAAAATTGAAGAAAAAGTGTTTAGTTTGTCTTTTTTTTACTGATTTGTTTAAGGTTTAACAAAATAAAATAAAATTGTAGTTCAATTTCTATTTTATAAATTTATCACTAGATTATGTGAGGCAATAAAAGTAAAAAAAAAAAGATTTAAAAATAAAGAGAGTAACTATTCTAGTATTTTTGATTTGCCTATCTCAATATTTGATAATGCTTACGAAAAGCCAGGACAACCCTAAGCAAGATGAGTTTCATAACCTACAATTGTTCGCAATAAAAAAAATCATAACTATTTATTGGACTTTATATCTAGCCATGAAAATTTAAAGAAGTTATCGAAACCTAAGCCTGAGTGTTCGGAGCAGATACCGTGGATGATTAAACAATCGAGCAACGAACTGTTGACGTATACGCTTATTGGAAATAGTCGTTAGATATATAAAGAGACCTAAAAAAACACTCACAAAGAGAGAGTTACATGACTCTGGCGATAGATTTTGATAAGTCATTCCGATGTTCAAGTTAGGAGTTTGTATGAGGAAGGAGATTAAAGATTTGAGAAAATTAAAATTTTATGTGCGCATACCTATGTCCATGGACATGAGTAACCTTTTATAGAGTTATCAATATCCATTTAAGATATATTATCAAATAAACGTTTCAATTTAAAAAGATTCTGAAACATATGTTTTAGTTTCGATATACTTGTTTTATTTATTCATATTTTTTGGGATATTTTTATCTTTTTTCTAGAAGAAATAGTTTTAGGATTTCCTGATCTTGCAAGCAAAATCAATTCCTTGGACTCAGTCTGAGACTGAGACATAGTCAACGTAAGAGGCCAAAGTCGAAAGCTAAAGTTGAGATGAAGTCGGTGCATGAGATCGAGCGAACGTCATGATCAGAACCCGATGTTAGGACTTGAGACAAAGAGATCGACATTTAAGGTCGAGCAGACGTCAACGTCGAGACCGAAAATGTTAGCATATGAGGGCACGTATAGGTCAAGATCGACTCATGAGGATGAGCTGATATCGAAGTCGGGACCTTATGCCGAAATTGCTAACCGGCTATTTGTCTAATTTTATCTGTCCTAATAGCTCCACAATACTCCAGATTTGAAGCCACATGGTGGTCATGAAGCAGACACGTGGTGACTCTGGACTTACGCCGTATCACTGAGTATATTATATCATAAATATTTAGTATTTGATTGATCTTTTTATATTTATTGCATAATTAGAGGATGTGTCATTTTAAGTAGATTAATGAAGCTGTGTTACAATTAAAGCTTGCCTAACTAATTGTCATGCGGATCTAGAACTAGATGCTTAATATATGAATTATAATATTTTGTTATTTTTTATGTAATATATTCTGAGTGAAATTAGTTGTAATTATATCTTATAATACTTTTAAAAGCATACTATATTTTTAAGATCAATTGTTTGCATTAAGATAAATACATGTCATTTATCAAATACTAAATTATCATTTTAATAATAATAAATACATGCTTTTAGTATAAAATATATATTATACTTAATAAATTTAATATTTTTTGATATTTAATTGATGTATTATTCTTTAATGAATGAGTAACCATTCAACAAAATTTTATTTTTATACAAATACGCACCCAACTTTCAAACAATCGTGCAGATCACGTGAGTCAAAGTGTACTCCATGGATGTCAGACCTACCGGTATGGTTTGGTTAGGGGCCCGCAAGCCCACGAATCTTGGTAGTCTGGGTGGGTCCATCGGTTGAGCTTTCACGGATCGTACGATCGTCAATCTGCGGTAGAGATCTGATCACCGTCCCTCTTATCTTCTCGCTTTCACTTTGTTTTTAATGTTCCATTTCTGCCCTCTTCCGCATACGCTCACTACCCGCAGAAAAAGGGCGGCATTACGTTTATTCGGTTTTTTTCTTCTGGTTTTTCCAAAATTGGCCCCAATACCGGGCTGGTTTGGGATCGAACTCGTGACCCAAGATTTGTGGTGGGCTTCTTTCTGCTACTTTTATTTTCTAGCCTCGCTCCCCCTTTCTCCCCTCCTTTTTTTTCTTTTCTTCCGCTCTTTTCGTCGCCATCCCGTCTCTTCTGCTCGCGTTCGCTCCTCGAAGGTGAGATTTGCTGCCCGTTGTTTCCCTTCGACTTAGGGTTCCATACTTTGAAATTTTAGAGGAGTCTGGCTCGATTAGGAGGATCGGGATTTTTATTTGGGGTGTAGATTATTATTATTATTATTATTATTTTGCTTATTGATCGGCGTTCTGAGATCCAGCTGACGGTTTTGTTTCTGACCATAGGGCTTGTTGAAGATCGGACGGATTACATTTTGGTTGTCGGATCTTTATTGAAATCCCGAGCTGATGGTCGGATTTGGAAGTTGAGGAGGATTTGGAAGCAGCTTCTGGTTGGTATCGACGAACTTGGTTGTTTTTTTTCCCGCGTCCTTGAAGTGTTTGAGGGACTCGGATTCGAGGCCAATCTTGCCATTTATTGAGCGAGTTTCGGTGATTTGATGCCATCTCTGGCCAATCAGTGAGGGGTCCTCTACGTTGCCGTGGAGGATCCCGTCGCAGGAAGTAATTTAAATTAGGGCGGTCCTTACTTCTTGTTCTTGAAGAAAAAAGAATTGAATTGTGAGAGGTGGTTGTTTGACCCAAGGTTGGAGATCGCAATTTTGTATAAGAGGTGAAGCTCGAAGCGGGTTAATTTGCCTTGGAGTAGCTGTTTGACTGTTTTGCGCAAAAATGTTTTCTCGGGACGCAGACAATTCGCATGTGGGTGCTGGTGGTGTGTTAGCGACACGGTTTGTGTGGCCTTATGGTGGGAGAAGGGTCTTCGTTACCGGCTCTTTTACAGGGTCAGTCTCACATTGTTTACTTCTCCTTCTGCATTTCATCGCATGAAACGAGTGTACAGTCGTTTCTATGTTTCCATAGTAGTTTCTTTTGTTCTGTTACTTCATTGTTTGTTCTACTCTATGTTTCGACTGTTGGTATTGATTTGCTCTTCTAATCGAGGAATCCTTTTTGTCTAAGAAACAGTATTTTGGAAAAAATTCAGGAGTATCAATACTAACTCTACCAGATTTTTTTTAATTTATGATTTTCAGTGTTTTTTACGAAGATAATAAAAAGTGAAAAAATAAATCATTTGTTGCATGCAACAATAGTGCATCTACATGATTTGCTCACTTTAGATTAAGATCCTTTTTCTCCACGGAAGGTAAAAAGCAATTGTGTTGGTTAAATTAAAGAATTCTATGGTTTGCCAAACCATATCCAACAACATTCATTAATTTTCTATTGTCACAGAGTTGGAACTAATTTTTTATTTTAGTAGGATTATCTCATTGCAAAGCTACCTCAGAGATGCTTTGTTAAAAATTCATCTTTTCTCAAGGTGCCTATTCGTGATTGATATGGTAAATAGATTAGTCAAAATGTAAACTTCATTATGTAATATATTACAAGCATCTCAAATTACAAATAGTAGTAGCTCTATCAGCTACAAAAGTTGTTCATGTAATTGATGTAACTACCAAGATGACCTAATAAGTTTGTAATGCATGCATCAGATGGTCCGAGCATATTCCCATGTCTCCTGTGGAGGGTTGTCCTACAGTGTTTCAGGTTATTTGCAGATTGTCACCAGGGTTACATCAGGTATATTTTTGGATTTTCCCTATTTTTTGTTGAATTGTTGTCTAAAAAGCAAACTTTTTTAATAAAATGTTTTATCACGTAGGTGGATATCTTTCGGCCACCTATTCTCGATCTTGATTTATGCAATATTAAAATATGCTTATCTTAATCTATGAAAACTTCGGCATGCATAGATATTCATGTATTGTTTCATCTAGTCCGAGTCTATTGTACCTTTCTGAGTGGACCATTTCTACTTGTATGACTGATTATGTTGCAATTATGTGCTAGGATGTGCTGACTGACTTTTACTTTGTCATGTTAAATGCAGTATAAGTTTTATGTTGATGGTGAGTGGAGGCATGATGAACACCAATCTTTTATGACTGGCATGTATGGAATAGTCAACACTATCAGTATACTTTCTGAGCCTAATCCTTTGGCTGCACTACCAAGCCCTGGGACTCCTAATAACAGAATGGGAATGGATGTTGACAACGAAACATTTCACCATGCAGTATGTTAACTTATTCGAATTTCTTCTTTTCAATGCAATACATTTACAAGTGCAATATTTGACATGCTTGACAATATTGCAACAATTATTTTACTGTTCCTTGTTAACCTGTGAACTATAATAAAACTACATTATGCTGAAAATTAATGCAAAATAACTAGTTTATGTTGAAAACATATGGTGTTTCATAATTTCACCATTTTTTCTGCTAAAAGTGTTGCACATATTAGTAGCAAATGGAGCAAGCATTTACTTTGTGCTCTCAAATACATCATGAATTAATTACTTCACTAATACCATATTGCTATTCACCATCATGTTGGTCATTCAATTGTCTGAACATTACATGACATATTTGCATTGCTCCTATATTGGCATGAGTGTGTTCTGTTCTGAGTTGTGTTTTTTTCTGTCTGGAGCCATTGTGGTGATGCTTATCTGGTCTTGTTCATGAACAGAAAATTTCATCATTAATTGGTTTGTATGGCATAGATGTGCACCTCTATTATTATTATTTCATGGCTTGATGACCTCTATTATTATTATTTTATGTCTTGATGAGTATTTTGGCATCAATCAGGCAGCATCGTCAGAAGGAACCATGCAAGGTGGCGCTATTAGGATTTCGGAGGAAGATATAAAAGCATCCCGCTCTCAGATTTCTATGTTCTTGTCATCACATACAGCTTATGATTTACTTCCTGACTCTGGAAAGGTATAAGCACTTGATGTTTATTGTCAGCATAAACATGTATTAATATAATGCTGGTGACATTTTACACCATCTAATATTACACAATAATTCAGGTTGTTGTGCTCGATGTTAATTTGCCTGTGAAGCAGGCGTTTCATATTCTCTATGAACAGGTATTTCCTTTGATGTGGATTTATAAATTAACCTGTAGTATTTCTGACTCAAATGCTTTTCAATTTAACATCTAGGACATCTACACTGTAGTTTTTGTTTGATGTATTTGGACTTGTAACTGATGTCAAAATAGTCCTTGCTATTTCAAGTTAATGCTGAGTCATCATGGTGCTGATTTAATCACATTGCAGAAACAGCAAGGTTATTGAATGTAATTCAGCATTCCTTATTGTTTCGTTTTGGTGCAATCATAATTCCATCTGCATGCCATGTCAAATCTGCCACTTCAAAATGTGAAGGGTGGCATGTGGAGAATAGATTCTCATAATAACTTGAAATCAATGACCATGGTTGAAAATGTCCGTCTTGTCTGTCATAATCTCATTCCATCTGTTGTCTCAAACCATTAGGTGCATGCTAATGCTATCTTTTGATATCTGTATTTTTTGCATATCTATATCTTTCAAATGTTTCCATTGTCTTGATTGGAATGGCTTATACTTTGTGTGTTTAGTTTGGAATTTTTTACTTAAGAAAACTTCAATGATTCTATAAAGTTCTTTTATTATTATTATTATTTAATTTTAAAAAGACAGCTATAAATTGTAATTTTACAACTAGATTTGGACCTTTGGGTTGATGCCATATAATTTTCATGTCATATTAATTCTCAGTTTATCATATCTAGTAACTAATAAAGTTTTTTTTGGTTCTCCCTACCTCGCCTTGCACTGCTGACATTTGTGCCTAACCATTGCCATTTCTGTAACTCTCTTTCTTGTATGTCACGCTATATATTGCATCCTCATTTTATCATTAAATTGGCTGTTTGCATATGGTAACATTAATCTGTTTACTTATGAAACTTATTTTTATTGTTTTTCTTGTTATTTTAATCATGGTCTCTCAGCAATACTATCTTATATCTTATTCAAGTTTCTGCCATGGATTTTTAGGGAATTTCTGTGGCGCCACTGTGGGATTCTCTGAGGTGTCAATTTGTTGGAGTACTAAGTGCTCTGGATTTTATTTTAATTCTTCAAGAGGTATCTATATGATTTCCTGCTCCGAACTTATTGACAACAGTCACTATGTTTATGGCTGTTTATTTATCTCTAGGAATGTGTTTTTGTTGTGCTGAATATCTAAGTGCAATGGTTGCATTTGTTTGGGGTTTGATTGCGATGCTTTATTGAGCATTTTCAGTTTTCAAGTTAGAAAATCATATATTAATTGATTTGCACCCTTTGCAATAATTCTCAAGACGCTGAGCATTAATCAATTCTTGGACTATGAAAAAAACCCATAAGACCTATTAGTGAAGTTGTTTTCTTGTCACTTATATTTTTGCTTCATCTGTGGTTGGCTCCACAGGATGGTGTTGCAGGTGAAAGTGTCGAGATTTTCATAATTATTTTTAGTTATCACCGGTGCTGAAGTAATAAAATTTAGTGTGAACAGATGATGGTGGTTGGCTGGTTATACGACATTATTGGTCGGAAATGCTCTATAACAGATGAGATGAATAGTGGTTGGCTGAAGTAATAAAATTCAATAGTGTGAACAGATGATGGTGGTTGGCTGGCCATATTGCTATTGGTTGGAATTTGGAAATGTTCTATAACAGATGAATAGAGGTTGATAAATTTCTAGAAAATTGGTACTCTTGTTTTTTGTTTGTTTGCTGACATTGCTTCTTTTTTTTTTATGTCAATGGGATTGCACATTCTCTTTGGCAAGTCGAAACTTTGCAGACTTCTGTCGGTGAAGGAATTTAGTATTTTAATGATTTCTGTATTGACTGTCTCTTTGTTATCACAAATGGAAAACTTTCCTGCATTGGCAGCTTGGAAATCGAGGCTCAAATCTTAGAGAGGAAGAACTGGAGACCCATACAATATATGCTTGGAAAGAGGGGAAGCACCAGCTTTTGGGGCAGTTAGAGAATCATGGCAAACCACTTCAAAGTTGCATGATCCACGTAAACTTCCATGCTTTTTTTGTTTCATTTTATCGCCCTTCAAGCTAGAGTGTTTGCTACTTATCTGCATGTTAAAAATGGAAATCATAGGCTTAATTCTTGTTCTACCTAAGAGAAATGTACTCATATCAAGAGTCGTCTAGTTATTTCTACTGCAAAGATTGTCCACAATTTCTAGACACTGTCTTACATAATGGAATTCACTGTCCACCATATTATTTCCAAGAAGATCAAACTTAAACTACTTCTATCAATAATTACAAATTAAATTCTCAAAATAAATATCCATCCTTGTTCATTATAAAAGGCGGAAAAATACAGTCTGACTATAAAAAGACTCCTAATAGAAACCAGTACAACACAAATTCCTAGCGTGGACTCAAAAGAGATAAATATAGTAAAATCTAAATTTAATCACCTGCCCTTGTTATGGCTTTACATGAGGGGATGCTAATTTATGTGGTATTAGAATATTGGTTTTCTGGATTTTGAAAGGAGTCACATAAGTGACTTATGCTCAATATATACTTTATTTCTATAGGATATATAGAACGATTTTATTTATCTTGTTTGAAGAGTCAAATTGTCATACAATGTTGAACAGTAACAGAATGATGCCAAGAATCGTTTTGTTTTAGTAATTCTATAGGACGTGCAGAGCAAAATTTTTTAGTTATAAAAAAAGAACAACTAAAATTTGAGGATTTGTTTCACCACTCATTTTACAAGATGAAAAGGGTTACATTGTTGCATAAAACAAACAACTTTGTTCGTAGGAACTTAACATCACAAAAAAAATAACAAAGAAAAAGGAATGTGCTTGTTGACATCTTCTTTGCCTTGGTTCTTCCCCTTTCCCTGCATACTCCTCCAACCTCTCTTTCTCAGATGATGTCTCCAACTTCCCTTTCCATATCTGGATCTTGCGTTGCTGCTCCACTGTTCCATTCTCACTCCTGTTCACTACTGCTTGCAGCCATGACTTAGGATCCAGTTGCATGGGCCTCCATCTGTTGTTTTAGAGTCGTGTTCCCTTGGCAACTTGGGTTTCTCCAGTTGTCATTCCCCATGTCTAACGGTTTCATTGATTAAAGAGGAATATAATGTGTAGTTATAGAATTCTTGAACAGTTATATCCTGTTTGGAAGGAATTTTTTTAGATTGTCATTTTAATGAAAAGGGAAAAATATTAGCAATAAATATAGATTTCAATTTCAACTCTTATGTTTGGTAGATGAAAATAGTAATCAATCTTAAAATTTGAAATCTATAAAATGTTATTTGGTTGGACAAAAGCCATATATTTCAAAAACACTTTTTTTTGATAAAAAATTTAAGAAATTTATTTGATATAATTTAACTTTCATTTTCAAATAACTTTATTTTTTCTTTTCTTTTTCTTTAAGCAGTTAAATAAATAATAATTTATGATATTTATTAAAATAAAAAGTTTTATTCTTTAAAAAATAATTTAATAACTAGTATTAATTATATATATATATATTTTGTGAGTATACCTTTTTATATAGATCATGTAATTAATTTAGCATCCAATATGAATAGCTTATAAAGAAAATAACAACAATAATAAATAAATTGATAATTGCCATCGTCTTTGGTTTTTTAATGGAAAATAGAGATTAGTTTTTAAAAATGATAACAAATAGTTGTAAAAAATTAAAGAATTTCTAAATCTCTTTTGAAATTTTGATGTTTATTTATTTCTTTTTTTTGACATTTATTTTGATGATAAACACATTTTGTTTGCTCTTTTTATATTTTTACCAAAATGAAAACTGAAAAAAATCTAAAATATCTATGTTCACAAACAGCAACATAAATGAACCATTTTTTGATAATATTTCTACACTTTTTGATAATATTGAAACCAAAAAATAAACCCTTTTTTGTTTGAGAAGATTTAAAACTGAGCCCCTGAGAATCCTTAAAAAGGGTCTGCTTTACTTAGCAATTAATAGATAATCCTCTTATCCTTGAGTCATCTATGGGGTTCAATGGGATGAGATGGAATGGTGATCGGAATTCTGGTTATATTTTCAAAACTGCCTTATCTTGCTTGTTAAAGCAAATTTTATCTGCAAAGCTGCTGTTCTCATGAACTTCATGATTATTCCAGGAGTCATGCCTATGGATTCCAGGTTTCATTATTATGGTTTCTAAACAATTGTTGCATTCAGACACAGAGTAATAAAATGACGTAATTGGTTCAAACATTATTAGGGATAAGACATTACATAGGGCACAATGGAGTATTTTAAATTATGTAGCCCACCCCCTAATAGTTGGGGCAAACATGTCTTGATGATGATGATTATGCAATTGAACACGAAGTGGAGCAGATTGTTCCATGTACATTTGCAGAATGTCATGTTGCACAACTATCATTTCCAAGTTTGTCCACACTTATTGCAAATTTTTGTCATGCTATGGCCATCCAGTTATACTATAGGAAGTGCAGAGTTGAGAGCCATCATTGTGATTAGTGTTTTGCATGGGGCTCATGAAGTCCTTGTTTTAGATCTAATTGAATGATTTTCAGTCCCAAACCAAGCCACATGTGCAAAGTAATTTAACTGGTACATATCTTTATGGTGTAAAGGAGCAAGGTACATGATGAAAAGGATTGCAATAATAGTCTACGTTAGGTGATTTACTCGAATCAGATGTCATTCCTTAGAGTGCCACAGTCTAATTAATTACATCATTAGCATAGTGTAGGATTATGGAAACTATCTCGCCCTTATTAGAATTCTTCTGTCATGCAAGAAAAGTATTCTCATACTGTGAATTTAAACTTGTCTGCCTTTATTCATTTTTAAAGAAAATTTTCCATGTTACCCTCCATTAGCAGTTTGTATGATGGAAATGCTTACTAGACTGATCTTGTAATCTCTCTTACTAGGCTGGTCCATATGATTTCTTAAAAGATGTGGCTGTGAAGATTTTGCAAAATGAAGTATCTACTATTCCAATTATGCACCAATCAGTGCAAGATGATGGTTCATTTCCACAACTATTGCATCTGGCTTCTCTTTCGGGGATTCTGAAATGTAAGCAAACATCGTGATGAGATTATTATGGGGTTGAATGCTTTAGATATTCGTCCTGCTCTTGTTTTTTTGTTGAAATTATATATGTATTTGTTTTGTTAGCCATTGAATGCCTCACTGTTCAGCTTTTTAATTTTCAGGTATTTGCAGACACTTTAGACACTCTATTAGTTCTTTACCTATCCTACAGCAACCTATTTGCAAAATTCCATTGGGTACTTGGGATCCACGAATTGAGGACCAAAGTGGGCGCCCACTAGTGATGTTAAAACAGAACAGTTCACTCAGTTCAGCCCTTTCTCTTTTGATTCGAGGTCAATTCTCACTATCTTTCTGTTTACCTAAAGCTTGCCATTTTGAAGTGCTTTCTTGATTTAATTTTAGATTCATAGATAATGATCTAAATAATTCATTTTTATGTGGATCTTTATGCTATTCAGTTGAATATCATAGTTGATTGGCCATACAACCATCTTTATGCAAGTCTACAAATTGTGGATGCACATAAATCCTTAACTAGTCCCACTTGTTCTCTTGGGACTCTTGTATAGTTTTAGGGGAGTGTGGATAAAAAAGCTAGTTCATGTTATAAGATGAAATTGGGAAATGTGGGCATAAAACATTTTAGGAAAGGAATAAAATTGTAAGATACAATGATTAGGACAAAGTTTAACAATTTGCTTACAAGAAATAAAATGTGCTGAGAAAAATCTGCAGAAATGAATAATAGAAGTTATAAAAATTGGTATGCGTGAAAATTTTAAAAAATGTAGTACGTCATATGTCCTCTGTTTCTTACAATCCTTGCCCCTCACTGTAGTAATTGCTTGCTTGAACTACTGTGCCAATTGCATCCATTAGAAATCTAATGTGTTGGACATCATAACAACTACTTATTGCCTTGTTTACCATGATGGTAAATTGCAGGCTCATTTCATTTGTGCTTTCTAGAGGCAATGATTGAAAGAGATACAATGACAAAGGAGATCAAATCCTTCACAGTGCATATGTTACACCCACATTGGGCTTCATAGTGATCCAACAAAAATTGATTCACTCTCTTTCCATCCACCCCTCCATCACCAACCACCTGGACTAGGTACAAGGCAAGGTCTTTATTTGGTTTTGACCATTCTACCTAGTTATCCCGATGTGTGCCTTGCCAATTTGCCACATATCTTTCCAAGTGGTACCTACCTCATCAACAACTCTGTTGAAGCCCTTGTTGATCCTTTGTTGCTTGATCGACATTCTCTAAGACATTCCAATTGTGTATGCCATCCAATCCATCACCATTCACAACTAGCTCATACTCGTTGTCAATAATGTCCCTCATATTATTAAAGAAGCCTTCTATTTTTAACCAACTGCTCTCGGCTCTTGTTCAACGCTCTTTGACGCCTTTAAAGATCTACAACAACTCACCATCCTTGTTTGGATCCATCACTGTGCTTTTCATGAAATAATTCTGGCATTCCCAAGCCTCTTGCATATCATCTGACCAACCAATTTGTTCCACCTAGAGTTGGAACTTTGTTGACTTGCCACCCACCAATGTTCTTGTTGGCCTTCCACCTTCACACATGCAACTTGTGTGTCTTTGTGGGAGATTTCCTAAAAAGAGTATTCCAAAAATACTAATTCATATTATCAAAAACAACCTTACAAGTGAATTTTCATGGTGTTTGTTAACTAAGGCTATGTTTACCCCTACACAAGGGAGAGGACAGGAGAGAAGAGCAGGCTATCTATCAAGGTTGTCAAGCTCGCGATTCCAGTGTTGACTCGGTTAGGGGTGCACAAACTCGTATCATAAACTCGTATCGTAAACTCGTACGAGTTTATAGATAATCCAAAAAAGAGTTATAAAATGTCAAATAATATATATTTGATCATAACTTCATAAGAACAATCACTATTTC
>JBBMKF010450516.1:0-12486 GCA_037834155.1 Curcuma caesia | reverse complement strand
AGTTGAAGCAAGGTGAGCTCGGTCCAATTGAAGGAAGCGGATCCAAGATTCAATAGCAGCTGACAAGCTGACATGGTCAAAAGTCAACAAAGAAAGTTCTATGGGAGTTGACCTATCCCTTGATTTTTAATCGGAATAGAGACTTTGGATAGCCAAAAACATTTTACACCTTACCTCATAGAAGGGCACATATCAATTAAGCTGTAGTGCATATGACAAGCTTGTTTATCCAAGCAATAGCCAGCTAAAAATTAGTAAATGGAGCATAGTGCATTAGTTTAAGTTATGCTAGGGCTAGAGGTATATCAAAGTATCGGAAAAGCATGCCCCCTCAAGATTTGTGTAGCGCTCGAATATCTTCCAACTTCGGGCCTACAATCCCTGCAATGTACATGGTTGACTTCATTAATTGTTAGCCCCAATACAACTCTAAGTTCTTTAAAATAGTGTAGTAGGATTACAATTAATGTGATGTCCCTTCTGGATATTAGAAGTAGGTTATTTGCAAATGTCAAATGTGTAATTTCCAATATTTCACATTTTAGATGGTAATTGAATTTCGTGATCTCCATTCTCAATCTCAGTAGCCTTGAAAAATAATTCATGCATAGAACAAAGAGCAAAGGGGATAAAGGATCTTCCTGTTTGAGTCCTCTCCTATCCTAGATATGCCCATATGGACTACTATGCATCAAGACAAAATATGAAATTGTAATCACACACTGCACACCCAATCAATGAATCTCTCGATAAACCTCGTACCCTGAAGTACTGTATACATAAACCCCCCTACTTGTATCCTCCATCTTTCACATATCCACTGATATGGATGATCAAGATGACGTGTCTCTCTTGTGGATCAGAGTCAGAAGTCTTCTGATGGTTAAAGTCCAGGCTGAAATGTCAACGCAAATCAACATGACCTTGACTCCATCTCGGCCACCTCTCGTCTCGGCTAACTCCGTCTCGGCCACCTCTCATCTCGACTGACTCCATCTCGGCTACCTCTCGTCTCAGCTGACTCCATCTCGGCCACCTCTTGTCTCGATCACCTCCATCTCAGCTAACTCCGTCTCGGCCACCCTAGTCTTGGTCACCTCTCATCTCGGCTGATTCCGTCTAGGCCACTTCTCGTCTCGACTGACTCCGTCTCGGCCACCTCCTGTCTCAGCCAGCCTTGTCTCAGCTACCCTCATCTCAGCCAACCTCACCTCAACAAGTCTACCGTCTCAGCCACTCCACCTCACTCAGGTTAGTCCCTAGCCTTAGTTGGGGTCTCTGACATGCTAGCCCTGTGCGCCATCACCCAAAGAAGGACTTGTCTATTAGTAACACAGGTTTGATTCCCTCTGACACCTCTCCTTTCTGCGTCACCGTATAGAGGGTGTATCAAGCCGTTAGACGTGGCCTCTTTCTAGGCTCCTAGCCTTGCACATACCGTCAAAAGGAAGATATTGGTGTCAAATCCGATCTCCTCCAATGTTTTTTCCCTACATATGCTGCCAAAAGGAGAGGGGACAGAGGGGAGTTGCTTTCAATAGCGGACGGCGGCACGCGAAGAGAGACCTCATCCTATCCTGCCGATGAAACCCTAATACAAGTTATAAAAAGAGTAACTCACTATCGTGCAAAAGGTCCGATTTCAGAAACTCTTACTACGCTTGCTACCATTTTGCTCTTGGTTCTCCACATCTTCACCGGAACTCTAACTTGAGCTTCGGAGTGGCTTGTTGGGCCTCCCCGGCGTTAGTCTAACTTCTCTCTTCAAGTGTATTTCAAGTTCGATTCCGGTTTCGCTCTCCAGCCCGACCTCTCTTTCGCATCTAGTCTAGAGATCGTCCTCGTCAGATAGTTCATTGACTGGTGACTTGACCATCCACGGTATTTAGCTGGAACATCCACTTTTATCATAAATTCATAAATCTCATAGAAACCCTCCTCCTATAGTACTATCTAAGTAGTTTCTATGCCAGATGAATATTATCTGTAATGCATCTTCCACCTATAAAAGGCGTGTGAGTAGGATCTATAATAGAGTCCAAGATTGTAAATAGACAACTAGCAATGATTTTGAAGATGACTATAGAACACATTGCAGCAAGCAATAGGTCTGTGCTCCGCAAATTGTCCATGACTAGCTTTGGGAACCAACACAATCTCAGTGTGATTTGTTTGCTTCAGTAAGGTTGCCGAGGAGCAAGAATTCCCGAACAACATATATAAAATCCTTTCCAATAATTCCCCATACTTTTGAAGAAACAGGAAAAATACCCATCTGAACTTAGGGATCCATCATCAATTACACTGAATACAACCTTTTAAATCTCCTCCGCCTCCACTTCCCTGCTAGTACTGTCAGCTTGCTGTTGGGTAAGCTTCGTATCCAGCAACAACAACACATGGATCACTCTAAGAGCTACATTCTTGCATACCCAACAGCTTGGTATGGTAGCTCACAAACTCATCAGCTATTTGTGCTTAGCATTCCGCTTAACTAAATTATGGAAGAACTTGGTGCACCTATCATCACTGTTCTTGATGTAGCAACTTTTAGCGTTTCTTTCAGCTTCACTTTTATATTATACGCTGATGCTTATATTGCAACAATGATTTGTTATTCGATATATAAGCTTGCCAAGTTTACAGTCGTGATGAATACAGAGAGATGATACTGAAGACCATCCTTTATAAAGATCCTTGCAGAGGATACCTTGTACAGAATTATATTTTCATGAATCTGCCATCTATATATTATCCATTTCATTGATGAATTACCATGCAGGGGTTCATGGATTTTTAGGCAAAGTGTGGGTAGCTCGCCCTGTTTATTCAGTAAAGCAGCTGATTGCGCCTATGTTCGTGGAGAAAAATACTTGGAAGTGAGAACAAAAAAATTATGCAACGTAGAAACAAATGGACACAGTAATCAATATTTGATATTATGATGCTTGTGCAGGTAGATGTGGATATGGGTTCTTCTACTGTGGCTAATGGAGTGGTAAGGCTTGTCTTTGGTGTCATTACATCCTTGGTAGCTGATATGGCATTTCTAATACAGGTCTGACCTACTCAATGCAAAATGGAGTCCGTCTTTTCAATGATTTAGCTTGCGATCCTTTCGAAAAGATTGTTTCAGCTTACAGTCTGGAGTTTCTGCAGGCTGTTTGAATTGCACATATCGAACTCTCTTCTGCAGTCTCAGCAGATTTCCCAGATAATCTGGCAGAATGACTGCTTTAACTTATGGTGTATCCATCTGTGCATCATATCCTTTCTGCAACTACGCCATCTATCAGCATTAGGAAGTCAGACTACTTGTGATCTAAGTTAAGGTTTGTCAGATATTGCTAAAAGGAGATCTGAAAACCTTGCCTCCACTTCACAGTCAAATGAAGAATGTAAACTGCAGGAAGCTTGTTTATTTTCACGCGTACCACAGAACCCCAAATTTTTCCTGTATTAGACATGTCAATGAATATTTTAACCTCATCTTCCCCTTTTTACTAGGTGGAAGTTTGTTTATCATGCAGAGTAAGCACTTGTTACTATAACTGTTTTGATGTTTTTGAGAATTTGTAGAGAATAAGCAATGAAACAAATAGAATATGGGTCGAACCATCAGATTTAGAAAACGAAAGTGGAGAAATCATTCTTTGTCTACCCTGGACTTTCCAAACTTGCATGATGCGTGCAGGCGCGCACACAAAAAAGAAATCAACTGCATGAGACAACTATACAAAAATCAAATTCGAAGAAAGGAACTTCAATGCCCACAAAACCTCTACAGACAAGTGAAAACACATAGAATTCATCTACTGTAAGGTCTAAAGAATGTTTGGTACCTGTGCAGCAAGTTTTTGCTGCAACTCCTTCATCTTCAAGCATAGCTCAACCTTCTGCTCCTTGTAGTTCTGAAGCAATAAATCCTTCCCCTCTATAACTTCTACGAGCTCTTGCACTTGCTTCTTCAACATCTCTATCCTCTCTCTTTCTACGTTTTCTTTCTCTACTCTGACACAGCTCACTTCCATATCATTGATGTTGTCGGCATATGCATTTGTGAATCCATTTGCTATTTCTTGATGACAATATTTTGCATCTACTGGTTTCTCAGAGGAGACTGCCTCTGTCACACAATGATCAGCAATGACCTTTCTCAGCTGCTGGATCTCTCTTTCAGAAGTGAACAAGTCCCTACTGGTACAATCTAGTTGAGCCTGCAAATGTGCTGATTGTGAGTTTTGAATATTGAGAAAATTCTGAAGTTCTGTTATTTGGTCCTGCATCTCCATTATCATCTCGTCCCGTCTCTTAATTTGCTGCCGCTGTTTTTGTATCACCTCCCTTTTGCTATAGACATCAGATCCAGATTCAGAGCTAGGCATCTCAAGGCGATCAGGAGATGATATCCACAACACACTTCCACTACCTTTATTTGGTTCCACAGATGGGATTTCAACTAATGGAAGAGAGACATCTGAAGCATTCTTTACTAGACTTTTGGAATGCTTGACAATATCTGCAGAACATCAATCATGCAATAGACAATGCGACTTAAATTAGTTATGCTGTATATAGCCACAACTGAGGTAATAGTTGACATTTAGGCTATATTTACTTGAATGAAAAGAAAGAAGCAGGAAGAGGAGGGAAAGTGTCACATGGGGCATGAAAGCTTCATGCCCCATGTGCAATTTTGTGATCCTTTACCTTTCCCTCCACCTTGCCATCCTATTTTTCCAATCAAGTGAACCCATCCTTAGGATAGATAAGTCATTAGACTATTTACTGATGTACAAAAATTCAAAAAATTAACTACAGGCTATTAAATTGGTTATTGTGTTCTAGTATTGGAACATTTGTAGTATCAAAATAATGAACTAAGTAGCTTATCTAACTTGTTAATCATGAGCAAACTTATTCCAGTCATATCTCAGCTTAAATGTCTAGTGATAGTAACTAGTTGGAGGAGCCACTAAAAATGAGCATTCGAAAAGGGAAAAAAATCAACACAGAATGCAAAAATACCTCTCAACTAAGTATACAAGCTTCAACAATTTTTAAAAGCAACCTAGTCCATCCAAGATGAAATTTTCAATCATGTGCAGTGTAATTGTTGATAAACCCAACAACCTAAGTTTTGAAAATTACTAGTGGGTTAGCCACTGAAATGACACTGGCAAGGATGCTAAATTTTGCTGGTAAACAAGGGCCTTCCAGTTTAATAGAGCATGCGACTCTGGTATTCGTGTGATATGAGGACTTCAAAGGGTTAAAGAGTTCCACCAAAAAATAGTTATAACCATGTTTATAGCCGTTCAATAGGAGATATAAACCTGAGAAATAGGATCAGAAAAATAAATGCAAATACACTTGGTCAAAATGAAGAGTCATCAGCCCTGACCATTCAATAGCTTGCCTCCAAAACAGGCATTGAAACATGGTACTTACAAGAATGGGCTTGGCGTTGGTTGTTTCCAACTGATAATTATTCCAGGCATTAGTTTTTTAGAAATTTTGATATCGATGAACTGAAACATTAATGCATCAATCAAAAAGGTTCAAGAAATTAGATGATAGACATCATCTTTTTGTACCACCTGTTCTGGGAAAGAGACAGTATGTTAGGAAACTTCTAAATAACATTTGTAATATAACTTTTTCCATTTACTTTTCTTATGTTTTGAGCCCATTATAAGGTCGTTTCATGCTAATAGTTGTGAAACAGAACAAACAAAAAAAATTTCTTACAACTGAATTATAATCTCACAACTTCAATAAGTGATTTGGTTGTTTCTATCAATTTTTTTGTCCTACGTTTGCTCATCATTATAAAATCCAATATGCATTTCCCTCATTTTGTTTGCCTCTTGCACAAGGATCATGAGAGGAATATGTATTAGCAAGAAAATAAAGAAAATATTAAATTCATTACCCTTGTAATATCATTGATTTTGCAAAAGTGAATATGATCATGCAGATATTTGCATAAAGATTACAATGACAATGCCACTTATCGTGCAACTTCAAGGGGTGTGATTCCTACAATGAAAAGAAACTAGGAAAATTAGATGACTAAAATAATTAGGGATATTTTCCAAGCGCATTTTTCCCTCTTTTTGCTTTAAAAGAAAAGGTTGGGAAAAGAAAACATTAGGGAAATTGTTTCTTAATTTCCTCTATATTGCTTACATCTAATTTGGGTGGAAACCTCCTTTCCCATGGAATTGAACTCAAATTCAAGATTTTTTTTTAATTCAAATCTATTTTTAATTTATCTTAGGCAATTTTCTTTAAAAAATATCCTAAAGTTTGATTATTTCCCTATCAAGACCCCTATTTAAATAATGACCTAATGAGGCTCTTTTTCCCTAGCCTTAGCCCCCTACTCTTAGGGTTTGTATACCGTACCGTATCGAAAATTTTATATCATATCATATACTACATCAAACTTTTCGGTGTTTAAAAAATATATACTGATACCATACCGAAATTTCAGTATACCGAAACTTCGTATACTGAATTTTCAGTATAGTTAAATTTTATACCATTTATACCAAAATTGTTCGGTAATTTAGAATTTTCAATATACAAAAATTATAAAAGGAAAAAATATATTTATCTAATTTTCAACACTACATTGATACTGGTTTTCAAAAACCAACACCACTGTGGTATTAGACTTAAAAATACAACACCATGTAGTGCTGGATTTTGAAAACCAGCACCATGTGTTGGATTTTGGTGCCTGTGCTGCTGAATTTTTATTACCACATTTCTTTCGTTCTGCTTATGGATAATATCCCAAAGAGAACCCTGATCAAGTGTCAAAGTCAAAGCTGGAATCGCTTCAAGCACATAGAGATAGAATTCCCAAAGGGGGAGCATCGGTATCATCTTTATTTAGAATTTGATCACATACCCGTTGAGTTCATTTGATGTTGAACCTGTGACAGTCACTGAAACCAATTAGCCAGAGGGGGCCCTGGGTCAATGTTGACTAAAAGGAGAGAAAAAGAACCGAACAACATGAATTCAAGGAAAAAACATAAGAAAGAGAAAAGGACTCATGAAAGCTTAAACTGGACTAGTTCACATGAGGTAAAAATACATGAAAAAGCTTATGTGACACTGGATTAAAAAATTCAGCACCAAATGGTGCTCGTTTTTGAAAACTAGCGCCATGTGGTACTGGTTTTTGAAAACCAACACCAATGTGGTATTAGATTTCCAACATCACATGTCAGAACGGTACCGAAATAGTACAAAAGAATTTATTCGATATTTCGGTATATACTAAAATATCAAAAAATAATAAATCTCATACCAATACCGATATTGAAAAGTTCGGTATGGTATAATATCGTATCAAAAATTTTAATATACTGAAGTTTTCGATATGAACGGTATATATCGGTATGGTATGTGCAGTATATTAAAATTTTCAATATTTTCCCTCTCCCTTCCCCCCCCCCCCCCCCTCTTCTCCCTTGAGTGCCAACAAAAAGAAGCAAACAAAATTAGGTGATGCATCTTATGGTTATTTCAAAGATTATATAATATATTTTTAGCCAAAACGTTGTCGAGTGTTAAAAAGAAAAAGAGAACTCTTATCATTATTCAAAATCTCTAGCATGATCTTCAATAACTATATTAAGATGTTTTAGCCTTAAATTAAACATTTTGGTTAAAATTTGATCATGTCAAAATAGAATAACAACTGATCCCACCTAGTCTTATCCCACTAGGTGGGATCAGCTATATGAATCCTTCTATATCATTGAATTATATCCCCTACTATATCATCATTTATATTTAAATAAATTTTATCTTGTTTTATTGCTGTTACCCAAATCTTTTTTGGTCTTCCTCTTCCTCGTTTGACATGTATATTTGTCATAATTTCACATCGTCTAACTAAAACATTTATTGGTCATCTAAATAAATGTCTGTATCATCTTCAATGTGTCTCCTAGAGTTTTCCCTCAATAGATGCAACCCCGACTTTCTCTCTAATATTTTAATTTCTTATCCTGCCCATTCTTGTATGTCCACACATCCACCTTAATATCCTCATCTCTGAAACTTTTATCTTCTACTCATGTGTATGAGCCGTAGTCCAACATTCAATTTCATATAATATACAGGTCTAACTGTCATTTTGTAAAACCTTCGTTTAAACCTTAAAAGTACTTTATGATCACAAAGAACACCTGATGTTTTCCTCTATTTCAATCCTTCCACTTGTATTTTATATAAGACATCTCTCAATCCCTCCATCCTTTTGTAAAAATAATTTTAAATACTTAAAACTCTCAGTTACAGACAACTCGTCATCTTGTATCTTAACAATTATCTCGTTATATTTAATAATACTAAACTTAAATTTCATATATCCTGCCTTTACTTTTCTAACCTTAAAACCTTTCGCTTCTAGTGTTTCCCACTAAATTCGAGTTTAGCTTTTACTCTTTTACGTATCTCATCTACCAAAATAATATCATATGCAAACAACATGCACCGCGATACCATATCTTGGATAATCTAGTGAATTCGTCCATGATTAGTTAATGAGTTAATCCGCTTAAAGTCTTCATTCTTATCATTACATCTTCATACATATCTTTAATTAGTTTAATATATGTTATGTTAATACCTCTTTTTTTTAGAATTCTCCATATAATTTCCCTTGAACTCTCTAATAAGTTTTTTCTAGGTCAATGAATATCATATATAAGTCTTGCTTCTATTCTTGATACTTTTCAATTAGTTATCGGAGCATATGTATAGCTTATATTATCGACCTTTTAAGCATAAATCCAAATTGATTTTCAATCATCATAGTCTCCTTCTTTAATCTTTTTTTCTATTACTCTTTTTCAAAGTTTCATAGTATGACTAATTAATTTACTACCCCTATAGTTTGTATAATTTTGTGCGTCTTCTTCATTCTTATATAAGAATAAAAGGGAACTAGAGTACTTGCACTCCACTTATCAGGTATTTTTTTAGTTTTTAATATCAAATTGTATAGCTTTATAAGTTATTCAATAACTTATTTCCCTATGCACTTTCATACCTCTATCGGAATATCATTTGATCCAATTGTTTTTCCCTTTTACATCTCATTTAAAGCTTGTTCTACTTCTGAAGTTTAAATACTATGATAAAAATTTAAATTTTTATACTCATTTGACCTACTTAAATTACCCAAGTTAAGTTGGTCACCTACACCTTCTCATTAAAAGTTAATAAAAATATCTCTTTAATCACTGTTTTATTTCCTCATCATTTACTAATACCTTATTGTATACATCTTTAATACATCTTATTTGAATAAGATCCTTTTATTTTTTTCTCTCTCGCTTTAGCTATTTTGTAAATGACTCTTTCCCCTTCTTTTATATCTAATTTTCAATATAAGCATTTAAAAGTTTCATTGTTAGTTTCATTCACTTTTTTCTTGACTACTGTATATTTTTAAAATTTCCTTGTTCTTACAAGTATATTATACCTTTTCCTTCACTTTTTTCTATATTTTCTTATTCCACCAGCAAGATTCTTTACTTAATAGTGCATGTACCTTCAACTCACTCTTGGCTGCTATTTTCAACTTTGATACAATCTTATCTCATATTGTATTCGATAGTATATTTCTCTTAAGACTTATATTTCTACTCTCTTCTTAAATATTTTTTGCTTCTCATCTTTTAACTTCCACCACTTAATTTAGGAGTCGTGTATATTTTTCTTCTATTGATACTATATTTGAAGCGTATATCCAACACTACCAACTTATGTTGGGTACTTAAGTTTTCTCTAGAGATGACCTTGTATTTTTTACAAATATTTCTATCATTCTTTTTAACCATAAGAAAGTCAATTTACGATTTGTTATTCCCACTTTTGAATGTGACCAAGTGTTCTCTTTTCTTAAAAAATATATTAACGAGTATAAGATCATATATTATCGCAAAAATCAATAATTTTCCTTTCTTTATTTTTTATTTCAAAATCTATAACCTTCGTACTCCCTATTATATTCCTCATTTTTTACTCTTATATGCTCATTTAGATCTCCTATTGAAAGTATTTCAATTGGTGGAATGTTTTGTGATACCTCATCTAAGTCGCCTCAAAATCTAAATTCGGTATATTCATCTAATCCTACTTAAGGTGCATATATATTAATTACATTAATAGTTTCTTTCGCCACCAGAGATATAATTTTATCCCCTTCCTAACTACTCCAGCTATATCCTTTAGCGAACTATCGATAACAATACCTACTCCATTTCTTGTTTTACTTCTTCTTGTGTACTATAACTTAAAATTAAAATTCTCTATCATGTTTGTTTTCTCTCCTATCCATTTTGTCTCTTGTACATATAAAATATTAATTCTTTTTTTAATCATCATATCTACTACCTCTATTGTTTTACTAGTGAGCATTCCTAAATTTCATATTTCAAATCTTAAAGTTTTCCTATAATATTTATTTTTACCCAACCTATGATGTGAGAACTCTTGCATATTTAACACTATACTTAAGTTCTCATGGAGATATAACAACTCTTATCGAGATGTTACAGTCAGACCCTACAATGCACTCCTTCTGAGAAACATCCTAGCATTAGCACAATAGTTTGATAAATCCATTCATTGAAATTTATTTGAATGTCTACGCTGGCTAGCAACCTAAAGCATAACCCTCTCCCTTTTTAATTCGAGACCGACATTGATGGGTTTACCACAACTGATCATAATAAACAAAATAATAAATTCACCTCTAATATCACATATCAAGTATGAGAAACTAATATAGAACTAAGTTTTAGCCAATATTTAGTTTCAAAATATGGTTAAATGCTTACAAGCATCCCCAAGCAAAAAGATTGGCATTTGACTCAGCAAATAACATTTCAAAAGAGTCATCGTCAGCTTGTCTACATGCTAGATTTATTTTGCCACTCGACTAAGTTTTGGTTAAATCTTAGTTGAGAGAGTCAAAACATGTTAAATAATTCTTGAAAATCATGTCAGAGATTTCAAATTAAAATAAAATGCATGTCCTTTTTTAGATTCCCCCCCCCCCTTTTTTTGGCACTTAAACTAAGTTTTGGTCAAAATTTGGTTGAGTTTAGTTGAGGAATAGAACATATATAATTTGAAATAACCATAAGATGTTTTTTTTCATTATCGAGAGTATTTTGTGGAAAAGGAACCTTAAGAGAGCATTAAATGAAACACAAGCCTTGGCGGGGCAATAATCAAGTTTAACGACCGTTTTCGGGATATTGCCCATTTATATTTTTCAATCTTTATCTTGATACATACACTTTTAAAAAAATTCCTCCATCCTCGTGTCAAAAGAAACAAATGGACAAAAAAATATTTACAAATTTTTTCCTGTCGACTTTTTTATACCCTCTTTTTGTTAGTTGTTTCCTTCCTTTATAAGACTCAGATACTAAAAACATGTTTCTTGTGGAGGTTGACTAACAAAAAATTACATTTGATAAAACCTTTACAAAAACCAAAATCTTTGTGAATCCATAAGATATGCTCTATATGACAACCAACTCTACTTATACTCGGGAATGGCTCAACTTAGGGAACAATTTAGTAGCAAAGCTAATGGAGCATAATCATCTATTTTGGTTAAATATATAATATGCTCAATTTGAGGCTGAATATGCTAATTCAGTTACAACTATGAATAGTACGTGGTATTGAGCCATTAGACATTTCTATGATTTATATCTAGTTTACATTAAAAATCTCAAAATATTATTGTCTGACACACAAGACAATTCTCATATTAGAGGCAATCAATATTGAAAGGAGAATGAGCTACCAGAAAAAATCTGACACATGCTAATTAGAGCTAAGCTGTACAAAAATAGTGAAAACAGAAAACATTATTACCTCAGCCTTAACAAAAAAAGGTGGATGATTGGAATCAATAGGATTAGCAACTAAATAGCTTAGAACACGTAAAGATCATATAAATCAATTTTTACACCATCTCTCTGTTTCCTTTACTGAAAATAGAAAGTATAACTAAACTTTTGACAAGTGAAATAAGGATATCTGAATATCTACCAGTGAAACATCAGAAATTGCGTTTTTTGTTACTAAATCGAAATCATATGGCATATTGATCTCTGAATATTTTGAAGAAAAAAATGCATATGCAACTAATATTACCATAAGCTAGTTACAAACTTATCCATCATCGCTTGTCATTGATTCATTCTTATTAATCAGTAAGAAACATTAAACAACGTTTTGAGTAAGAACAGATGGAAACATATTTATTTTGCATCAAACCACAAGAAACATATTCACTTGCAAGAATAGATGAAAACTTGAGATGTTTGTCAACTCATTAAATGGATTTAATTCCTGTTGGTTAATATTAGTTATATTTATTAGAATAAATCTTATAGAATAGGTCTATAAAACTCCTATATAAATAGGGGC
>JBBMKF010450489.1:0-12491 GCA_037834155.1 Curcuma caesia | reverse complement strand
TGTTTAACAAAGGAGCTTTAAGTTAAGATGTTTGTATGATCTGTGTGTAAATGAAACTTGCATGTAGGATCTTAGATTGATACAAATAAGTTCATAAAACTTGAAACTTAACTTAAAAGAGGCATAACAATTAATCCATACGACGAGAATTTGATTCTCTCATAGACAATATCATATTTCTACAGTGCTCAAACTACTAATGATATTAGGTCACGACTAAGATCATGTACATAATAAGTTGGGTCCTAATTAATTAATAATTAAGAGTCTTTACTTATTAAAACACTGACTTCAAATCAATCATTGACATCTCAACCACCCCCACCCGCAAGAACACAAAGGCGCAGTCACCTCGCTGAGCTCCACGCCACACATAAAGTAATTATCCATGTATATAAGACTGCCACCGACACTCAAGAAGCCCTGTTTAATCCGCCATTAACTTTAACACTCTTCATTTATTTAATTAACACCAATTGAAATGCAATACTGTGCTAATTAATCTCCAACACTAGGGCTAATTCTGTACTATTTTAAAGAATTAATTAAACATTAATGACTAAGTTATATAGGCAACAGAGAGGTTGGTGCCGCGTCTTCCTCTACCTCTTCCTCTTTAATTGATTCTTCTTTTAATTTCTTTTTCTTTCTTGCTTTTTTAATTGAATTTTGGAAGCACTTCCTTTTCTTTTTCTTTTATAGCTGAATTATTGGGACATCAAAGGCCTTGTCATTAATTTATTAGCACATGATCGATCGATGTCCTTGATGAGCATTGGCAGTGAAATTAATGTGATAATTTTGTGTATGTTACTAGCTCATCAACTAGCTTAAGGACCACACCACCATATTTTTTATCTTAAAAATATCTTTATTTTTAACTATTTCATAGTTGTTACAAAGACTTGTGAGTAACATGCTATCATTGCAAGTAAAGATGACATGATTAATATAATTAGGATAGATAATCGTAATTCATGTGGATGGTTTATGAAGTCAAGTTTTGACCTACGATGGAAAAAAAAAGACATTATAATTAATTGAAGATCAATATTAATTGTAGATATTTACTTCATACCTAATGAGTTTGATTGATGATTAATATAGTTCCAAATCGATTACTATCTCAAAACAAATAAAAAACAATGACAGTTGAGCTTCCTATACGTACGTTTATGCTCGCAATTAATAAATATAATTAAAAGAGAGTCTAACCTAATGCATGTTACACAAGCATCTCCATTATTGTAGAAGACCTAAGAAGGTATGGTAGAGTATTCCAAAGCACTTACATATATATACATATATATAGATTTGTTTAAAATGACTTTTAAAAAAAAAGCTTAATGAGATAATTAAAATATGTTTAACATGTTTAGAGATGATGATAAAATAGTATTGACCATGCATGCTGTGATATATATATGTTCATGTTAGAAGCTAGTGGCCAAATACTTTTAAAAAAAATATCTGTGCATTATTCTTGATAGGGATAGAACAGCGGAAAAGGTTGGCATTCTCTTAACCAACTTTGAGTCTTCAATTGGCAGCAGCATATGCACGATTTACACCTATAAATATCCATGGTAAAGTCAAAAGGATATATTCTCTTTTTTTTTTCAAATCATCAAAGGAGTTTTTCTTTTTTATTTTTTATTAAAAAGATATCTTATTTTTTTGTAAAATGATATTACTATTTTTAGTACTATTTTTATTATTATCTTACCTATATTTTTCATCTAAGTCTTGAACGGATCAAGCGCATTATAATAGTACTTACAATTTCCTAGCATCTTGACAGTTGTAACGGATCTTTAAAAAATAACTAAAAATATTCAGAGCCTCCGAAAAGATCTTAAATAATATTTTTTTAATTTGAAATCAGGTCATTATGAATTTTTATTCATAATCAATTGTAGATCGAACTCTAAACGAGCTTCGATTGATATATTATATGTATTGTAGTTCAACCCGAGTTAAAAGTTATAACATTTTCAAATTTATCTGTTCATGATGATCTCTCCTCACTCTCGAAACCCCAACACATATTATAGCAATTACGATTTCATAATTATTACAATGTAGATTTAACTTGTTTATCTAACATTCATATTATAACAGCTACGAAACCGTAACTACTATAACTGTGTAGCAGTTACAGTTTTGTAGTTGTTATAATAAGCTCCCGATTTAATGCATGTGTCAAAGTGAACAGTATATCAAAAGATATTTGTATCATTTTACCAAGATTGAAATACCCTTTTCATTAAAAAAATCAAAATAGAATGTCCTTTTCATGATTAAAAAAATACTCTTTGAATTTTTGTCCAATATTCATTATCACTTGATATGCATCTCATCTATTCACATAATAAAAAAATATTAACAAACTGTAGGTCGATAGTCCAAATTATAAGGAAACTCAATGATTTCAAATTATTTCTTCACAGAGGTGTTTTCTTGTGCAAAATGCAAAAGAATACTTATATATATATATACCTGCAAAATGCTCAACCAAAAGTGAGGGGAATCCCCCAGAAGAAAGGACCATCCAACCATTAAGGCTATGAGATGCCAGAACAAGAGGAAACTGACAAGGCTCTTCTCATTCATGAATTTGGCCTTCACCTCAATCTCTGTCATCAACCAAAGATTCAGCACATCCAAAACAGTCGAACACAGCTGCATTATGCATATAATTCATGAATGTAAAGAAAGCTTCTAAGGTTTAATGTATACAAGACACAAGTGTTGTGATTAAATAAAACAAAGAATGCACAATATAAATATTCTCTTTTATATCGTTCAGTATCACCAGAAATAAATAATCACCCAAAAGTGGGCAAATAAATTCAACCAACATACACAGGGATTGGATGAATCCAATGTACAGATGTGACTGGAATGGGAATGATGCACCAACAAAGCTTCGTCTTGCCATTCATCCAGCTGCTGCTGTTGCACAAACAAGCAGTCTACTATTTCTGCGACGAATAGAATACAGGGCTGGCGTACGAAAGGAAAACAAACAAGCTGTAGCACACTGTCTTCCAACCTATAAATTGATGCAGAACTCCATGTACAATGTGTGCAGATGCCATGTGGTTTACTTCATGTCAATGCCAACCAACATCAGAATGTTGATCAATGGTGTGCTCAGTTGCAATCTAATCCGCACTCCTCCAAGAGAGGGCCATCTGATTTTGGCAGGAATGGATCGATTCGTACCCAGAGCAATGAGAAAATTGATGCGAGGAGAATGGACCAGACAATGACAATTGTAGGCGTCCGGTTTTGTCGACCAACAAGACCTTTGAGGAATGGATACAGGTGGACGATCACCCAGAAGGAGAAAAAGAGTTTTCCGAATAGAGGCCCCCATGATTCATATCCATTGTTTATTGCATTGGAGATACCAGCTACGACGCCAATGAAGTTCACAATAAGCAACGTTGTAGGAGGGATGAGCAAAGTGGTCCACTTGAAAGTGTACAATTCGGAGAACTCTTCATCATCACCAGCCTTTGATGTCACAGTGAAATTGGTGTCTATACCAGCGAGAACCTTAAGAAGCCCCTGAAACACCGCAAAGAGATGCGAAGAAACACCTCCAACAACCCAAAACTGCTCATTTCTCCACCAGTCATCAATGCCAACACCACTCCATCTCATTTCAAGTATACCCGTAGCGAAGATACAAATAAAAAGAGACAAAAACCAAAGACTTGCTACATTGGAAAGCTGCAATCCAGAACGCAAGTTGTTAGAAGCCTTGAGAAACAATAATAAAATAATAGATTGGAACGTAAAAAAAAAGATAAACAGAAGCAAAGCTACCTCTGGGGTGATAAATTTTCCAGTAAGCAAGCAAACAGCCGGCAAGGTACAGTATGCCAGGAGAGGAATTGAGGTCCAAGGGTAGATAGTAGCATTAATGTATGACATCCTCTCCAACCATTTAAGCCCACCTCCATATCCATACCAGAGAGGACAGTGTTTACTCAAGAAAATTTCAACAGAACCAAGAGCCCATCTAAGCACCTGGTGAAGACGATCTGAGAGATTCAGAGGTGCAGAACCTTTGAATGCAACTCTTGATGGCACACAATATATTGATCTCCACCCATGGCAATGCATCTTGAAACCAGTCAGTATATCTTCTGTGACCGAACCATATATCCACCCAATCTGGAACAAGTAAAATCATATGAAATTAAGAAAAGATTTCTCGACTGTAGCTAGAAAAAAAAAATCAAAACAACAATAATTACCTCTTTTCCCCAGTCTGTCTTATCTTCATAGCCACAGCTAATAACATGGATAGCTTCCTTTAACAAAGAAGCTGGAGTAGCACCTTTAAGTGTCCCCCCATTCTCTAGGAGAGTAGACGCGACAAAAACAGGAGACTGTCCAAATTTCTTTTCTAACTTCTGCTCAGCCGTCATATTAGGTTTTTCTGCTCCATTTTCTGTTAATAGACAAAATGATTAACAAATGGAAGTTTGTGAACACAATACATAGAATTCCAGCCTATTGTAGAGCCAGCTGATGCTTAATAGTTTTGATAAATCATTGTTGCCACAATGCTTAAAGAATGCAATAGAAAAGCCAAATGAATTAAAAGGACACAGCAGAATGGAGAATAAAGAAAGACAGAAAATACAAGTCAATCCCTAAGTGATAATAAAACATTGTGGTGACTCTTGAGAAGATATTAGATGACTAGATAGCAACTTCTGAGAACTGCATTGCCTACTATGGCATGCCCTTTCTCGATCTTGTTCATGACCATATGATGATCAAAACTCGAAGAAGTAGCATAACACCACCTAAAGAATGATAAACATGAAACTATACTGCATAGTAAATAAAATAACAGCAAGTAATGCTGCTATGATCAGACACAAGCATCAACACACTTTTGATACCTTCTTTGATGCCTTCAGCAACATATGCCAGTGCTCCATTCTCAGCAATCTTAGAACTAGACCTTTTCTTTTCCTGCTTAGCTTTTGCTGCCTTCTTCTTCCTGCCACCAGGACAACAGCAACAACAGCACCATTTAGGCCAGCAATTGCAAGTCCTATTTGGAGGTTTCTTTTTCTTGGGAGCATCAGTTCCATATAGCGCTTGTCTTCTGAAAACACATCCAGTACCGACATAAATTGGTCCTTGAATACCATCCAAACCTTTCATATTGATCTGCATCATGTGTTTGTTTTAGTGCTCACAACATGTGCAAATAAATAAACATTGAACTAAAGATGTGTGATGAATACAAAAATCAGAAACTGAGGAATGCATAACATAGAATAAATGCACACACTTACATCAAAAAAGACGACATTTCGATTAGCATATCGATCATGTCGATCAATACCATCAAACCTCTGAGGAAACTGCACATAGCACACTTGCTTTCCTATAAGTGGATCCATCATGAAGCACATTGCTTCTCGTATTGCCTTGCTATTGTTGAAGTAATGGTCACAATCAACATTCAGCAGATAGGGTGCATTTGTAAGTACTGCAGAAACTCGGACCTGCCAAATCCATTACTATAATATGAGCAAACCTACAGCTATTTGACACTCGGGTTGACAAATCCATCAATAAGGCACTTGTTTACCAAAGAATTCATCGCTCCAGCCTTTTTGTGATGATTGAAACCTGGCCTCTTTTCTCTTGAGACATAAACCAAACGTGGCAGTTCATTTCCATCTATATCATGCCCACCACTTTGCCCCAAGAAGACCTGAAAATATATGATATCAGCAAAACAAGAAATTGAATTCATAAACCCAATGAAAACAAGATTATCTCATACAAGTACAAAAAATTGAATAGAACAAAAAAAAATTACCTGAATCATGCCTGGATGATCACGAACATTATTTCCAGGCCAAGGAGTTCCATCTTGCATTGTCCACCCTTCTTCAGGCACCTTTTGTGCTTTTGCAACCAGCGCATTTATTCGTACCTTAAATTCCTCATATTCTCTCTGAAAAAGATAAAGCTTAGTTACACAATTTGCATGCATAGATTACAATGATAATATAACTATTTGGTACCTTCATAGCTCTTCTTTCTTTTACAAAAGAAGGGTGGACTTTATCCTTCAGATAATCTATCTTTTGCTGAAAATACCACTCTGGTGCACGGGGCTCTATATTGAATTTTTTACAGAAAGGAACCCATTTCTTTGCAAACTCAGATGTTTCAGACAATGCTTCGAATGTCAGCATAGCAGCACCATCATCAGAAACATAGCAAGATACTTTGCCAACAGGGTAGTCCACAGCAAGGATCGAGAGAACAGTGTTTGCAGTAATTAAAGGTGGTTCCTTCATTGGATCAACTGTACTCACAAATATGTCAACAGAAGCTAATTGAGAAGGCTGCCCTTCTTTTTCATACCTAGGCACAAAATTGAACAGTGTAGGAAAATTTCCAAGAAATTGATCAAGATGAATAATAAGTTCTCATGGGAAACTTAAACTACCTCAGTGATAATCTGTCAAGATAAGTTTCCCTTTCAATTGGAAGCCACTTGGGAAACTGATCGAGAATCCAAGAAACAGCAAACCAGATTTCACATATGACGGATATGAGCCACAATGGATATGCATCTTTTGCAGGGTTAGTAACTCGGTAATGGAAGAAGAACCCAGCAACTACCAGCCGGATTAAGATGATCATTCTGTATGGGTTTATTTTGCTAGAAGGGAATGGAAGCTTTCTTGATAATGGTTGTCTGGCTTCATCCATTCTATAAAGATGAATAGCATATCAAATTACAGAAGAAAAACCTTTGGTATTATCTAACATCGACTAGTGAATACAAACATGTTAATAACAGGAATATCATTTCCAAATATAAAGGCAACAAACAGGCTTTAGGGCTTACAATGGTAAGTCAGATTCATCATCCTTGTTATCCCAGCCTTTATCACCACCATTGCTCCTGGTCATTTGCAATTTCTCTTGTTTTTGCCTCCAACTCTCCATTCGCTCCTTCCATGCCACACTTCCATATCCATAAGCAGCAAGATCCTTGGAGGGGTCCATGGATCTAGGTTGCACTGTGAAATTAATAGTTTTATTATCATTTAATTGTACTGAAAACCTAATGAGTCATATATTATCATAGCTAATTGCAAACAAAATAGTAGATTCCAGTGATAGTGTGCCCACCTGGAAGATTCGAATCTGGAAAGGGGAGTGGATGAATCCTTTTCCCACCCCCGCCCATGAAAGAAGGAACAAGAGCATGATGCTCTGGAGGAATGTCATCAACCTGGAAAATGGAAAATGGAACTCATCCACCAGAACTGAAGGGCATTACAGAATGCAAAATAACCAGAGCGAATTCTGATTTGTTCATACCATCTCACCATTGGTAAGAAGGGGAACTTGGGGCAAAGGATGAGCCACATGAGGGTTGTTTATGTAACCCTGACGGCCATAGCTCATGTGGCCGTGCAGCATTGCTTCTGCCATGTACTGTGAGTCATGGTCATCCCCCCATTCGAACTCATTTTCGAGATCATCAACGTCATCCTCTTCTTCATCGCCACGCACACGAGGACACCCTGCAAATACAAGAACGTCGAATCTAATAATCTGATGCAAGTAAGACTTTCTGTGAAAAAAGATCTACTACAACGCTATAAGTGAATTAGGGAAGAAACCGTAGTAGGTTCGAAACAAAAACGATCATGCAGACGACGACTGGGGTTTACTACTAGGATTTCGAAGTAGAGAGATTACTGCAAGGGAAGTTGTTGTGTTTGGTATAATTGCTAACTGAAAATAAAAGAGAAAATAGGGCTTCCTTGCGTTTCTTTCTTGTATTTACCTTTGAGCCGCTTAAATCTGGTCTTGCACTGAGGGCATACTTGGTTGCCCTCCCGTCGCTCGTACTCATAGCAAGTCCTGCAAATGGGGAAAGCGCATTCGTTGCAGGCGACGAAGAGATCGCCATCGACGGTGAGACCGACATCGTCACCACAGATCTGGCACACCTGCCCGCTCAGCTGTTGCAGTGGCCTCGGCTGCAAAGCCAAAACATCGAATCAAAATCATATTTTGACGGCAATAACTAAAAAGTCAAAGAACAAGGAGGCGGAGAATACCCCTGATTCCCCATCGCGGCGGATGACCACGAGTTCATTCCGGTTGTGAGAGCCGGCGACCAGCCCCGCGCTCGCCTCCATGAAGTATGGCTTCAATCCTCCTTAAAACACACGAAAAAGCAGCGACTCGATTCCAATCAAAGCGGCTGCGACCTCATTGGAACTCCATGGGCGCATCCCTTAGCTCCCTCTCTCAAGTCGACCCAAAGGATGCGCAGAAGACGATCCGAAGCCGCTCGTATCTCTTCCAACTCGCAATGCCTTGGCCTTCCGCTAAAGTAATGCGATGCCAGCAGACAACTACCAACCTCTCCTCCTCTCAATCCCACCACCACTACCACCACTTATTATTGCTTGATGCTTACACTGCGCCAACCGGATCAGTAAAAGGAAAAATAAAAAAGGATCAGCAGCGAGTAGGAAACATAAAAAAGGAGGCCAAAGAGATAACTTGGAGCAGGCGAAACAAAAAGTGCAATGGATGAATCAACGACGATAATGATAAGCAAACGGCGAGCGGAAGGAAGGAAGACCGACACAGTGGCGAAGGCGACGTCTGAGCTGTTCTGTGATCGGCTCGCGAGCAAAACTCCGAACACAACTCCAGATCCTCTGAATCTCTACCTTCGTGCCCGATCTGAAACTCCGAACCCCATTAATTGATCTCTCTCCGGGCACCTGCCGCTGTGCGATTAATTTAACAAAATTGGGCTTTGATTCGTCTCTTCTGACATCCATATACGCCGACACAGCTGGCGCACATGACGCTCGCGACCAATGAATTGAAAGATAGAGGGTAACTTGGAAGGCGCCATGGGAGGACTGAGAAGGTACCAGAGGAGTGAAAATGAAATAATCGCCGTGAACGGGCCAAAGTAAAAAAGGAGTCCAACCTGCTGTGCACGTGCCGCTTCGCTTCTATAATTCTGGGCAAAAATGGAGAGTGAATATTTACATCCACTCCGTCCAATAATTAATGTAATGATTATCATCTAAAAGCTTGATATAAGGATGATTTTTTTTGGTGTGAGTAGTCCTTCAAATTTTTCATCGTGGTTAACTATAATTTATGATGATTAACTATAATTTTTTGATTTACTTCCTTATAAATGATGAATCGATTTTGTGAGATGGTAAGATTTTATTTTATACTGAAGAGTAGTCTTTCAAAGTAGATAAGGATCAAATATCGATAAAATCGAGACAATATCTTCTCCATCGTGGCTAATTGTAATTTCTCGATTTACCTCCTCGTAGATAATCATGGGTGTGTAGAGCCGTTGGAGTGTCAGATTTCACCTTTTACTCATAAAAGAATAGTCTTCGAAACTCTCGAGGTATGATTAATTTGATTATTACGGGACAGATTAATTTGTTGAAGTAGGCAAGGGTCGAATTTCGATAAAGTCGAGACAATGCCCTCTCCGTAGTGACCAAATATAGCTTTCCAATTTACCTCCTTACATATGGTCGTAGGCTCGACTGTATGGGGCCACTGAAATGGTGGATTTCACTTTTTACTGAAAAGTAATTTTTCGAAATATGATTGAGTTAGTTATTATGAAATACTGAAATAATTCTCCATAGTGAACTCCATTTTTTACCAGAAGTAAAGTTATAAAAAAATATATTATTTAGATGGAATATCATAAGTGTATTTTAATTTATCTACTAATAAAAAATTTTATTGGACGAATCAATCATTGGATAAAATCTTTTGATTCATGAAGTGGGTTCTTTTGATTTTTTTTTTAAATAAAAATTATTATAAAATCTTAATTTAAAATTCAAAAGTGAACTTGACCAATTAAGCGTCGTTTCATAGTTAGTTGCGTAGTCTTATCATAGGTTGAAAAATGAGAGATTAATGATAAATGAATAATTAAGACGATTGCTATATATCCAACTTATTTGATTTATATATTTTCACGAAATTAATTGTGGATGATGACTTAAAGAGAAGCAATGGCAAATGGTAGAATGGAAGCGAGTCTTTGGCCACCATCATGATAATAAATAATTGCAAAAAAATAATTAAAGAGGGGGAAAAGAAATAAATAATAATTTATGTATATTAAATTATTAAATGAGATTTTTGGTAGCACGTCCTTCGATCATGTATATATGTATGGCTTTTTCTTTTCGAGTTTTTTTTTAACAAAAAAATAAATAGCATTTATCATCAACTTGTTTAACAATGTTGATGTAAGCAGAGATCATTAATAATTTGGCAAATGGACAGATATGACTATTGAGGGGTTTGTTGGAGTTTGATTTTTGATAATTAATTAAATGATCAAGAGCAAAGACTATTTTGTGGGTAGTTTTTTTTGTAAATTAAGTTTTTATTTATTTTTCTTTTTCATGCTTTTTTTAATGGAGCAACTCTTCTCATTCTGCTGGCTGCTCTCCCGTATTTCCTGGTGATTCCTATCATTTTTTTTAGCGCTCGAATCAACACTCCGCAGTTGTCTGTTCGACGATTGCTGAGCATGCAGCGAGTGAAGTTTCAGGAACTCGTGGAAATCTTCTTCAAAAATCTGCTCATTTTTAGTCTTCCTCATGCGCGAGTCTAGGAGTTCGTGGGCTGGTAGACGCCAACGCCGAGCGTGCGATTGGTTTGTTCGCAAGATGGCATTGCGTTGTACAAGCCAGTTGCCACCTCCCTTCCTGTTCCGGGTGCCGCCCCTTACAAGTGAGGAAGCGGAGGGGGCATCGAAGTACCCTCTCCATCATTGCCATCACAAGGTAACCTCCATTAAACTGTGTTAACTCCTCCCTCTCCTCTGGTGCAGCCGTGAAGCGCCGGCCTTATAACTCCAGCAAGAAGCAGCAGCTGGCTGCTCTAGGTAACCTCCATTACACTGTGTTTAGTGTAAATGCATCTGATGAAGTTCTTGGTTCACTAAGGTTAGCAGGATTATTTGATTTGAATGGAAACTCTGAAATATTGGGTTTACTTGTTTGGTATCTGATTGATTTCAGAAAGTTTCTCCTGTCCAGGTCTTGATATAAGTAGGTTGTTGTATCTTCGATCTAAGTTCTGAATTTTAGTAGCAAGTACAATAGCTTCTCCTGTCCAGGTCTTGATATGGAATTCCTGTGTCATGGCTCCCACACGCTCTTTGTATGTTTCAATATCAACATTAATTTCTGTTTCTTTGAGGAACCCATGCTTGCCGCTTACCATCAACTTGAATCAAACAGATGAAGTATTGAACTCCATTCACATTCTTTCAAGAATCAGTACTGCAAATTTCTCCTAGAGTTTGATCGATCACCATCTATAAGTAGTTTCAGAAACCTAACTGGATGATAATAATAGCAAACTCCATGAATCCTTCTTACCATCATAGTCTGGTAAGTTGTTCATACTGTATTGAAGACACGGGGTTTTCTTCACTTCCTGTTGCCTGCATTTTCTTGTTCGATCGACAAGCGAGTCAAGATGGCTTTTTGTTTGTTACAGATGATCGCGGGGAGGAGCATTCTCTCAAAACTGGCTCAGCATGTTAAAAAAGGCCTAGTCGCACTTTTAAATCCCATGAATATTAAAGAATGCTGAAGAAGAAGAAGAAGAAGAAAGAACTAAATCAAGAATCCCTACGTGAACTTAAGCCGCCTGTTGGAAAAAGATCCTTGAGCGGAACCAGGCATGATGCGTTAACAGCGTTCTTGAGGCCATCGTCGCGCTTGGTTTTCTTCATGGAGTTATCGGCGCTATAACTGATTAGAGAAGCATCGCTGCTGCGGTTGCTGTCATCGTCGATTTCATCGCCGCCGTATTGGCTGCAGATGATCCTGGTAACGTGATCGAGGGTGCCGTCGCGGTACACGAGGATGCCTTCGTCGTCCACCTCGCAGTCCTTCATGGGCCGGTACGATTTCTCAAACACGCGGTCGTGCGCCCTCGTGAGGGACATGGTCCTGGAACAGAACGAGGGAGATTTAACTACAACTGTAAGAAAAGATTTGTTCCCGCGATCAAATTGATTTACTGTTCGAACTCGTGGATTGATGGGGGGCAGAGAAGGAGTCCGTGATGGCGCACCTGACGTGGAAGAGATTGGGGACGAGGGTGGGGCCGAGGTAGAACTCGAGGGCCAGGAAGAAGGCCTTGTAGGTCATGAGGTGCAGGCCGTCGATGCGGGGGTGCGGAAGACGCGGGCGGGGCACCACCGCGGCGTGCCTCCTCCTTTTCCCCCTCCCGCCGCCCCCCGCTGCCGCCGCCGCAGCCGCCTCCGACCGCGACGCGTACTCCCTCCACACGACAGCCGGAGGTTGCTTCTGCCCCTCGGGCGGCGGCGGCGGCGGCGGAGGCGGGAGTGGGAGAGGGACGAATCCGGCCGCGGACAG